>JAQIUS010000136.1:0-126487 GCA_028639655.1 Colletotrichum sp. SAR 10_66
CCCAACGGCCCGCACAAGTCGGCAGTCTAGCTGACCGTCCTCATAGGCCGTGACCCCTTGCAGAGTTGGGCTAGAGTGGTCGACTGTGGTGATGCACGTCTTACATGGTTGGACAACACCGTTTCACTGAAGCGACTTGACAAGGCACACAAGGTGACAGGTCTTGAGCTCCAAATCCAGGAACAAGATGCTGATGAAGACAAGGGCATCTCCGGCCGACCAGCAGCAAACTCGGCTGTGTCTGTCACACCTAGAATTCTCGCCTTAGGCGGCGACCACACGACGACATTGTCAGCTCTTCGCTCGACGTATGAGAAATGGGGACCTGTCTCTGTCATTCACTTTGATAGTCATATTGGTTTGTCTCAACGACCACTGACCTCCGTGACACCAGTTGCTGACATTGGAGTTCAGATACGTGGGACCCTTCCGTTCTTGGTAAGTGCATCTCACTGAAATATGTGTCGATGCTTATACTCAAGCCTTTCAGGCGGAGGCATATCAGATTATGCGTGAGTTGAAAAGTCACTCTTTATGTACTTGTCTTTGAGACTGACTTGCTGCTAGCGGCCTCAACCACGGTACCTTCCTACATATTGCCCATGAAGAAGTAATCAAACCTGGAGAAAACTTACGGTAGACCACGACTGACACCGCTAGCACCTCATTCTGAATACTTCCATTCATGCCGGAATTCGGGCCCCTCTTATCAGACGAAAGGGTGATCTGAGAAACGATGTTCGATGCGGCTTTGAGATAGTAACTGCGCGGGACCTCGACAAGCTCGGCGCGCAGGGCGTTATTTCCAAGATCAAGGAGCGTGTCGGTGACTCCAAGGTTTACATCAGTGTTGACATCGATGTCCTTGATCCCGCTTTCGCTCCAGGTATTTTCGACTGGCCCGTTTAAGCTCTGCGAAATGCATGCTAACACATATTAGCTACCGGGACGGCTGAACCAGGAGGCTGGTCAACCCGAGAGCTTCTCACAATTCTCGAAGGTCTAGAAGGCCTTTCAGTTGTAGGCGCCGATGTAGTGGAGGTGGCACCTGTTTATGATAACGCAGGCGAAACAACAGTCCTAGCCGCGGCCGAGGTCGCCTATTCCCTCATCGACCTCATGGTCACAACTCCTGTCAAGTCAAAGGCTGACCTGGAAACCGGCCAATGAATACTAGCCATATCCATGAAAGATCATACTACAGACCTATGAGATGTAAAGGAAAGATCAGTGCTCACCCAATGTGATAGACAATAAGGGACCTGCTTGTCGAGGCGACATGCACAGGCGCCTTTGTTCAAAGTCGCATAGGGCCTTGGGATTTTGTTTTCTGATTTATGCACTAGAAACAAAAACAATGGAGCCATATCTCTTACACCGCGACTGTTCAAGGATCAAAGCCGGCCACTTTGACCTTGCCCAACAGCATTCCTCATCTAGACAAAGGCAACTCGAGGTGTTCGTGCAGTTAGCGGGCAACTCTCCACTGACAAAGCCCATTGTGACTTACCAAGCATTGTTCTTTCACTTGGTTTGCAGATTTCGACGACCATATATCACAGGTTCCAGCCGGCTCAATCGCCCATCTCAACTCAGCTCACAACTCGCACTCACACAATAATATTCCTCGAGCATCACTCAACACAGCATCAACATCTAATCCATAATCAAATTGATCAACACCGAGTGCGTTTTCGAATCATTTAAAAATGGGTTTGGGTTCCAACACCTCGAATGATTCCGACATGAACACCCCCGAAAGCCCCCAAGATGTCGCCATGTCCTTTGACCTCGACTCCCATCTCAACGCCAACGCCCCCGTTCCTCAATACGTGCGAGACTCATCTTCGTCTACACCCACTCACTCGTACGACACCAGCAGCCTCCCAGACTACAAAGAGCCAGGCTACGACTATGTTGCGGGTTTCGGCTTCCGTCGGACCCCATCCCCAGGCTCCGGGTCCAACCATCTCGCCCCCTCGCCTACCCAGCGCCGCACATGGGAAGTCAACACCGATGTGCGCATGAAAATCCTCTCTGACCGTCAGGATCGCATCGAAAGCCGCCAATCCGGCTCTGAAGCCATGCAGGAATCGCTGGACGACCGTATGGACATGATCTCGGAGCGTCAGGATGTGGACTCCATGCGCATCAGCAGCATACGCAAGGACCTCGAAGAGATTCAGGACGCGCTGCGCAACGGGCTTCGTGGGACCTGGACCAGCGATCATCCCGCATTCTGCAGACCGGAGCGTGGTGGTCGTCCCACGGGGCTGGCAAAGAAAGCGCGCACTCATCCCTTGCGAGGCGCGAAGGAGAGCTCCGTCAAGTACAAGCATTCGCGGGATGACGAACGTGAAGATGAGGGCGACGCGCTTCCGTGTCCCAAACGCCGCAAGCCGTCGCCCTCGGCTGGGACCAGACCTGTAGCCCTTCCTCCCAGTGATCACTTCAGCGATAGCGACACGGAGATGATGGACAGTGAGAATGTCAGTGTCATCGAGTGCGCAACGGTTTATGCCATGGCAAAGAACGCGAGGCCTACTACAAAGGGCAAAGCGAAGGGCAAAAAGGCGGCGTCCGAGGCTCCCGCTTCAGCTCCAGCTCCAGCTCTCGCCCCTCCTCCCGCCCAGAACAACCCACAACCTCCTCGGCACGCTCATCCTCGTTACGGACTTAGGAACCTCAACCAAATGCAAGAGGATAGGAAGAGGAGAGAGGCAGCGAAGCAAGCTGCCGACGCAGCGCGACGACAAGAGGCGCACGATAAGAGAGTAGCCGCGAAAAGGAAGAGAGGCGGCGGCGCAGCAGAGAGAGGCGCGCAATAAGACGGAAACTGCGAAGAGGGAGACAGATGCGGCGGCGAGGGCGGAGAGTTAGCGGCAAACAGGGCTGCGAGCAGGGAGAATGGTGGATCTCAGCCGGCTCCTCCTCCACAGCAGGATCAGCAGCAGAATGAGACAAAATCAGGAACAGCAAGACGATGGCCGACAGCAAGACGATAGTCAACAAGATGATGATCAACAAGATGATGATCAACAAGATGATGGTCAACAAGATGATGGTCAACAAGATGATGGTCAACAAGATGATGGTCAACAAGATGATGGTCAACAAAACGGCAGACAGAAGGACGACCAACATCAGGACGGCGAACAGCAAGATAACAGCCTGCAAAGCCAGCAGCAGCAAGAACCGTATCAAGAACATGAGGAGTATAATGAGCAACAAGATGAGCGACAGAATTAGCAGCAGGTCGACAACGATCATCAAGACAACCAGGTGCAGCAAGCTGGCGAGGTACAGGAACAGAAAGATGGAGAACCAAAACAAGGAGAGGGATTTAACACGAGCGACGATTCACGGGCCGGGGAGGAAGGGGGTCAGGGAGGACAGCACGATCTCCAGCAAGACGAAGTCGAGGAAGAAAAGGATGAAGAGCCCCAGCAAGAAGAGGGTCAGAATACAAAAAACACAAGTCATGATTCAGTCGATGAACAAGTAGAGGACGGGGCTGGAGGGGGTATAATTAGCCTTCATCAAGACGCCAGGGAGGACGAAGACGTGGAGGAGGGTGATGAGGGCCACCAAGCTGACATATAAGCAGAGTAGAGCCAGGGCAACGGAGGGAATAGAACACTAAACGTACAAGGTCGATAGGAGTCTGCCGGGATAGGCAATGAAGAATACGAAGAGGTGGTGGGAAAGAGTTAAGTTGTATTTTCTCGTGCCTTGAACCCCTTAAAGTAATGGCAAGAATATTTCTCAGTTCATCTAGACGCTCATAGTTAATTCTTCCCTTAGATATTGAAGCATTAGTCTATGTCCCTCAAGTCAACAGCAAGACCCCTTTCAGCCCCCCATAACCAACCAACCATCCCATTCCATATCCCTTCCATCCACGTAATCCCGGGCCCATCTCCAGAAGGCTCACCTTTCGGAGCAGGCAGACAGAAGAGACCTCTCGCGTGTGCCGTTCCCCTAGCATACGCCATGCCAAACACAACCCTCGAATGGCCCTTCCCAGACACGAACGCCATCTCTAGCAACCTCGCCCTGTGTACCATCACAACATCATGAAGATACCTCGGCGTCAACGGCTCAACCAGCGGCCGCGACCTCCATCGAAGCTCCCCCTTCTGCTCATCCCACTTCCTCCTCCTTCCGACCCCTTTCACCGGCGCCCGCTGCACCCTCTCATTCTGCCAAACCCTCTTCTGCGCCCTCCGCTCCGGCGTACGTATCCTCTGCTCCTCCCACCGCGCCCCTTCGACATCCCAATAGCTCCCGGCTCCCTCAATCTCCCTCTCATCCCACCCTTCAACCTCGCTCGTCTGCCACCCAGAAGACCGCCGCCTCTCACTCATCCGCGGCCGTCGGGGCTGCATCCTCCTCCTCTGGTGCTGGCCCGCCACCTCCAGAAGCGGCCCCCGTTCGCGCTGCGACCGCTCATGCGCCGCCGTGTACGTCGTGGCGCACGTGCTCGACGTGTAAGTCGACATCCAGGACGGCGAGGCGGTGTACATGGCCGCGTACACTGGGGCCGCTGCGCCGTTTCTGGGCGTAGGAGTCTCGTCGTCCGGTGACGGGAGGAGCACCTCGGGCACGGGGGCGGGAGCGTCGGAGCTGGCCGCGCGGGGAGGGAAGCAAGCCTTCTCCAGCGACGACTTCCTCGCTCCAGTGCTCGAGATTTGTTGGCGCCGTTTGCATCGTTTGCAAAGATGCTTCCTGTCCTTGCACCGCGCACACGGGACCTCCAGAGAAGGCGTGCACTCGTTGTCCTCCCCGTCGCTGCTGGATTCTGAGTCGTCCGCGGGGAAGACGTCCCAGTACATCGAGTCCATCTTCGAGTGGCAATGCTATCCGGAGTAATCTTGACAGCCTGGAAGAGAGGGACGAAACAAGACTGTCGGAGGTTGAAGATATGACGGCCTTCCGTGATGGTAGGTATGAGAAGATCAGACGAACATGTGATTGCCCAGTTTCTTTCGTGAGTGAGGTGACAAGGTGTATGATACGAAGGTGAGAAAAAGAAGGTCGAGGTAGGTGTAATGCGCGGGACATAAATTTGAGACATGCATTTGGGGTAGCTCAGCCCAGAATGGCCCGTCGATGACTGCACCACCTGATTTGCGGGAAGGAGGCGCCGGATTACTTCAGCCATCTGCGCCGGCGCGCTTCGTGTGCCTGAGGAAGTAGCCGCTGGATAGACTAAATCTCAAGCTGTTCTATTTTTACAGTAAGGTAGTTAAGTGGAAGCTAATTTGCTAGAATTTGATGTGGTTCTAGCTCTGAGGCGGCGTTTTGAGATTTAAAGCGGGAAGGAGTCGGTGGAGGTACGGACATCTTCAACCTCACCTTAGAACACCATCAAGGAAGGAACGAACATCCCATCACGGGCCTCACTGAAAGGGAATGGCAGCATCACCTCGTTTTTTAAGAGTGGACAGCTTCTACATCAAAAGTAAATCAGATCAAAATGACAAAAGACAACGCGACGGTCATCCGTTAGGCCCTCCTCGTTTTTGTTTTTTACGAGATTCGAACTGAGCGCCCCTACCCTCAACAGAGTAACCAGAAACTCATCGGGTGGTATTGGTTTTAAGTTGTTAGAGATGCTTTACCAACTAGACCATTCGGCCCATCTCTTAGTTGTGACTGGTTGAGGGTGCTTGCACCAAAGCCATACAAGTAGCATACTGCGCGCAACACACACGCGCAGGTCCAAATTTTTGCATTCCCCCTTTCTCCCAACGCCAAGCAATGCCTACCAAAAATACAAGAAAGCCCGCATGCTTCTCTGGATGTAGCCCCTGAGAGCCTCCCCCCTCTTAGTCCCAGTACCGAATATCCCCCTCCGCGCCCGCCGAGACAAACTTGCTCGTCTCCTGCGGGTGCCACGCGACGCACGTGACAGCCTGGTCGCCGGCCTTCAGCTTGTGGTACATCTTGCACGTCTTCCAGTCCCAGAAGCAGACGTAGCCCTGCGTGTCGCCGCTCGCCAGGAACTGCCCGTCGGGCGACACATCCACGTCGATGGCCGTGCCGGCGTTGTTGTGCCCGCGGTACGACTTCTTGCGGTTCTGCCGGAACTTGTCGTTGGCCCCGTACACGACGATCTGGTTGTCCGACGACTGGAACGCAACGTACTTGCCGCTCGGGTGCGGCGCCGCCCGCGTCATCGGGTACATGTACGGCTCTGCGATGTACTTGATCGGCACGGGGATGTTGTAGTCCCACGCGCGCAGCGACTTGTCGTCTGAGGTCGTCATGAAGCGCCGGCCCTCGTCGACGAAGGTGATTGTGTTGATTGCGGCCAGATGGTGGTCTGCATACAAGTTAGCATATGCCGGGAGCGAGAGAAAACACAGAGAAACATACCGTATTCTTGCACAATCTCGTTGCCGGCGCGGGTGTCCCACTGGATAATCTTCTTATCCGACATGCCCGCCACAAACTCATGCGCATGCTCCGCAGACGGGTTGAAGCGCACGACGTGCGGCGTCTTGCCCGTCGAGAACTTGCCCAGACAGCTGCCCGTCTCCGTGTCCCACAGCTTGATCTGCCGGTCGAAGCTCGCCGACAAGAACCGCGTGCCGTCGTTGTTGAACGTCGCGTCCGCGACCGCCTTGGAGTGGCCCGAGTACGTCCGCAGCAGCTCGCGCTCGTGGTAGACGTCCCAGATCTTGACCGTCGAGTCCGCCGAGGCCGAGAGCAGCAGGTGGCCCGAGCCCGGGAAGAAGCGCAGCGCCGTGACGGCCTTGCTGTGGTCGCGCCACGTGTGGATCTGCTTCTTGGGGATGTAGTTCGTGATGCTGCCGATCTCCTTGCGCAGGTCGACGTCCAGGTCCTGCGGGACGTGCATGTACGTCCGGCCCTGGTAGTCCCGCTCCGCGGCGCCGTGGAACGTCGTCGTCTCCTCGCCCATCTCCTCGACCTCCTTCCTCCTAGTCAGGGCGGCCTCGGGCGCGCGCACGACGGTGCCGCTCTCCACCACATCGTCGTCGTCCGTGACTTCTTCGTATTCCTCATCGCTCGCGAGCTCATCCCCCTCGCGGACGACCTCGTACTCCTCGCGACGGTACCGCGCCCAGGGGCCGACGTATGCGCCGTCGCCCTCCGCAATCGACGCGTCGCCCTTCTTCTCGCGCCCGGAGCGTATCCTCGCCGCCTCCTCTTTGACCGCCTCGCCCGTCTGGTACTCGCGCTCCGGTCCTCCTTTCCGCTCGATCGCGCGGTGCTTGCTGCGGAAGGTATGTTCTGACAGGAAAGTCTCTTCCGCTGTTCCCGTGAGGACGTTCTTGCGCTTCAGGGTGGTGTTTGTCTCGTCTTTGAATGGGTTCGCGGGCCCCAGCTTCGGGCGGGCGAGGTCTTCGCCGGTGTAGGGGACGACGGCGTGGTCGGGCTCTGCTTCCTGGCGCACAATCAGGGCATCCTGGGGAGCCATGTTTGGCGTGTACTCTCCAAAGCCCGACATCTTGAATACTGTCGTCTGTTCGCGGAAGATTTGGGGGTTGAAAGGCGGTTGCGTCGCGGTTGAAGGATTTGGTCGCGATTGTCAAGGTCCTGGTCGCATCTGCAAAAGTTGGTGTCACGTGACTCTGATGTCAGGCCTGAGCTTTCGCTGCGATGCAAGCTCCTGGGTGCAGAAAAGCTTGGACAGCTGCAGTGTACAAGCACAGGACACTTACGAATCGAACCCTGGAAAAGCTGCTGGCAAGCTTTTGTGTTTGATGATGACGGAAGCAGTGATAGAGGCACAAGAGGCACAATAAAAGATCTGTCATTACTCAATTATCGCAACCCGCCGCTCCCAGGACCAGCCGGCCTGGCAGCAACATAAAGTAAACAGCTAGGTATTTGTCTTTCGCATCATAAACTTCCACAACCATTCCCTCCTCCCCTTCGTCACATTCCTTTCCCGTTCATCATCATCAGAATCCCAAACGGAGGCGATCATAAACCAAACCTCTGCCCGTAAACTCCGGGAGACCAAGGCGCGGGCACCCGCGCCGTATTCTCCGCCCCAGATCCCCACCACCGCATCCTGGTATCATGACCCCATGTCTAGCAGTTGCCTGCTTTATGCCTTCATAATGAGCCACCTCGTAGCGTCCAGCTGCGGCGAGGCGCAGCGTCTGCGTTTCGGTGTGCCCACTCTCGTCCACACGGCATGGTAATGTATGTACTGGAATCCGTCTCATTGTCGTTCGCAGTAAGCGCTTCAGCTCTAGTGAGCCTCGTCGCGGATGAGGGCGACGATCATGCTGTAGAGGTAGAAGAAGAACATGACGAGATGGAAACCGAGCTTCACGAAGGACTCCTACAACAGTGTTAGATCTGGGCATGCATCGACCTCTGCTAGAGCGATGCTTGCTTACCTTCTTGTGGACGTTCAGCTTGCGGAAGATCTCGGTGGCATCCAGCAAGTGGGTGTTGTCAACAATCCTAGGCCAAAGTCAGCTTTCATCCCTTCTCCGCAGTGGTCCCTAGCATGTGACGTACTTCTTGATGTTGTAGGCAAGCAGCGGCAGGTTCAGGATCAGCGGCACCCAGTAGCCGTTAATCAGGAACAAGAACGTCAGGAATCCGTGGACAGCGGCTTCGGGGATGATGTAGGTGTTGAGGCGGTTGCAGAGGTCAATGGGGTTGATGTAGTCGCTGTAGAAGGTGAGGGTTAGCTGTCAATTGTCCCATCTTTGAAGGTATCAAGAGCACGAGCGCGCTCTTGCAGCCGTCTGCAGCAGCTGCAGCTTGTCTAAGCTCGCAGAGCAGCGGCCAGCGGCGATGCACGGTGGGCGCGCGTCGACTCGAGGGTAGGAGATCAACGTACCATTCCAGATCGCTGTACATGATGGTGAAGAAGACTTGGAGGAACAGGTTGACGGCATTTATGAGGACGGCGAGGAGGTATAACCACGCTTCGCCAGACATGTTAACGGCTTTGGCAGCGAGCTGCGCTTGATCGAGATGGAGAAGATGAGGTGTTTAGTTGGTAGAGATACAGACAGCACTGGTCGGGCGTGCTGTTGTTGGAGATAGGAGGGGAAGCTCTCGTCTCTTTTTTTCTGCGCTCAAAAGGGTTGGTTTGGAGCTGTGTGCGATGCGGGCGGGTGGAATGCTTCGACGTCACTGGGGTGATGTACGAGGGAAGCTCTGCGCCGAGGCAACCGTTGCAGTCAGGAATTGCAGTCGAGGGGATGCTGCGGAAGCTGCAGAAAAGTGCGAGGGAGATAGATAGACAAGAGCCAGACGACACGTGTGGGTATCCAAGGGGTCGATGGCGAAGTCGAGTCGTGGTTGGATCTTGTTGGCTTTTTGGTGGGAGAAGGCAAGAAGCAGTAGACGGGGACGGAGACGGAGGAGATTCTGCTCTAGCAGGCGAGTTGAGGCAAGGCGAGGCGAGGCGAAGCCAGGTGAGGTAAGAGAGGCAAGGTTAGGTAGGAAGCGAGCCGAACAGGGTCGAGGACACCACACAAGCAAAGCTACTGAGGTGAGGTAGTGCGTAGTGCGCCGTTGACTGAGGTTGGGCCGTGGAAAATCGGGAGGGTGGGTATGGTGCGCGCGGGCAAAAGCTACGGGGCTAGGTTTTCCCTTCTGATGATGAAAGAGGCTCCAGTGTCGATGCCTTGCTCCAGCACACCACCACCACCACCACCACAACAACCACCAGCGTGAGGTGCCCTTCAACTGACCTGGACCTCCAAGCAGCGGGCAGGCCCAGATTGGGCTCCCTGCCTGGCCAGCAGCGGCCAACACCCGACCAACAGCCAGTCAGCGCCCCGGGATTGCGCCCCGCCAGCCTGCACCTCACAGGTGCACCACCAGATGCACCTGGCAATACAGGGGACACGTACCGCTAGATAATCCTCCGGCAGCGTTTTTCTGATTTCTCACGCTCCGACCGGCGACCCCAGCGAATCCCATCGATGCGTGGCCGCGAATTCCAGACCCGCCAGTTGAGCCACACTGAGCAGTTGACGGCACAAGCGTGAGGGGAAACACAGAAAATCCCAGATAAATCCCCAGGGGTCCCCATCGCGGCGAACAGGACCCCTCCTTCGTCCCAGCTGCCAGGTGTTGTTCCCGCCCCTCATCCAGCTGTTGACAGTCCATCAATGGCTGTGCCTGGTGGGGAGAGGGGCATTTCGCATCATCGTCAAACGGCCATTCTGTGTCCGCCGGGTGGCTGGGAGCGGAGGCTGGGGGGTTCGACGGACTTTCTGCCGGTCTTGGCCCGGATTGCCGCCTACGACGCGTGCTATTGTATTACGAGTCCGAGTCGCAGCCTGGACCGGAAGCTTGAACAGCAGAAGCACATGTCCATGTTCCTAACTTGGGATGTCCCTGGCATAAATGCCCCTCGATTGACAGCTGTCTTTTCCGTCCACCACATGGGACAGGGGACCGCCCCAGACGTCACGCTTGGATCCGATCTCACGTGCCCGTGCTTTCAGTATCAATTCTTTCGCTTTTCAAGTCATGATTCTCCAAGGTATCATGCCCAACGCTAGCAACCTCGTCCGCTTTGCTGGCTCAACACCCTGCATGAGCTCGATACCTCGGTGTTGCCAGTCGTCACCACGTAAACACTGCACCAAACCATGTTTCTCCTTGTTTTCCCCCTCACCACAACGCCTCCTGCTGCTTGTTTATGCATATGTGTATGCTAATGCTTGTTTATGCGGTCGTTCCGTTGGCATCGCCGTTGGCGCCTGGCATCGGGATCTTTCCACCAGGGGAGTCGGCTTTCCTGGCAGTGAGGACCTCCACGCCATCCTCGGTGACAAGGAGCGTGTGCTCTATAATACCATTAGCAATCTATCCATGCCCGCTATTTTCACTCGATATCACTCACCGAATTGCGCAGTCCTCTTGCCGTCAATCGTTGTGCTGGTCCAGTTGTCGGGCCAAGTGATGTCCCGGTACTTACCAAGAGCAATCATGGGCTCAATGGTGAAAGTCATGCCGGGCTTGCACTCGCCAACCTGCTTGTTCTTGGCGTAGTGAGGAACGTTGGGAGGGCAGTGGAACAGCTTGTTGATGCCGTGGCCGCAGTACGTGCGGATGACACTGCAGTTCCTCTCCTTGGCGATCTTCTCGATGATGTTGCCAAAGTCGCGGATCAGCGTGCCGGGCTTGACCGCAGCGATGGCGGCATCCAGACAGTCGCGGGCAGCCTCCACCACCCTGACGGAGTCGGGATCGGCCTTGGCCCGCTCGCCAACGTAGTACGTCTCGTTGAGATCGCCGTGGTAGCCCTCGTGGTACAACGTAACGTCAATGTTCAGGATATCGCCGTCGAGCAGGACACGCTGGTCCGGAATGCCGTGGCAGATGACCTCGTTGAGGGAGGTGCATACCGACTTGGGGAAGTGGTTGTAGTTCAGGGGAGAGGGGTAGGACTGTTCGGCACCTAATCAGCTCTCATGCCCACGCGCGCTGGTTTCAGCGCATAGCACTCACGTTTCGCTCTATGCAAGCCTTGTGGACAATCTCGTCAATGGCGTCCGTGGTGATGCCGGGCTTGATGGCAGCGGCAGCAATATCCAAAACCTCTCTTGCCAGGCGGCAGACCTTGCGCATACCCTCAATTCCCTTGGCATCCAAGATATCAACCTTGTTCCTGTTCAGAATGGACCTGGGGTACTTGGGCTGGCCATCTTGCCACCAGTCGGGGTGGGGGATCGACTTGGGAACCTCGCGGCGGGCGGAAAGAGGGTAGACGGGTCGGAGAGGGCCGCTGAAGGGGTAAGTCGGGAAAGGGTTGAAGACACCTGTCTCTGGATCTGGTTTAGAGACGACCTTTGGCGGGAGGACGTGGTGGAGTATACTTGTCTCGGTCTTGTGCATGGCCTTGTGGTTGCCCTGCGCGCAGTTAGCAGCCGTCGCGGTTGTCGTCGCGGCCATGATTCTGCAGTGCTAACCCAGTTCTTCTTGAAGCAGTCCTGCGAGCAGAAGTAGCTGTCCTTGATTCCCAGCTTCAAGCATGTCGGGCACTGGAGGGAGCCAGCATCGTTGGGACAGTCGACTCCCAGGCACTTCTTCTTCGCGGGGGGTTCCGTCATGGTGGGCGGTCGTTGGTCGTGTGTCGCAAGAGGATGGCAGTGGTGTTCACGAGGTGACGATGGTGTTTGAAGACACTTGAAAACAGAGAATGAAAGTTTACGCAAAAAAGACCCTGGGAAACGACAGGGTTCGGATGGAGAATGCGGCGCGGCAGCTAACAGCACAGCATATAGTACGGTACGACTGGAAAGTGACCTGACGAAGAATTATTTCCAGTGGAGGCCAAGAGTCCGAGGCTGTGATAGGTACGTTGCCGCAGCTCGGGCGCTTCCACACGTCCCAGGTCGGTTCCCCGCCACCATTACCAACAGCGACAATTTTTGGTGGGCTGGCGGGCGGGCGCTTGCTCCAACGGTCTTGGGTGTCTTATCGATTGGCTGGAATCTTATCCGATAAAGACTGTTATCGATAGGCGATATCCAGCAGGTACTTCAGTTTGTCAGCGTTTGCGGCTAAAGGCCGAAGCAACTGGCAGCCGCGGAGCTTCCCTTGTCGGGGCTTCCGGGAAATAGCCGACGTCTCCGAGACGGTAACGGGCACCACCTGGACCTGAACCTGGACTCTTGGTGAAAAAAAGCTTTCAAATGCAGGTGAAAGAAAGGTGCGCTCTGCGGCGTTGCGGCAAGTCATTGACGCTCTCTCCCTCTGTCCCTCTGTCCCCGGCCGCCCACTTTGCTTCTCCCCCCGGCCGACTCGACCCGCCAATGTGCGAAATCATCATGCGACTCTCTTCACGCCACCGGCCGTAGACTGTTTTCCTTTTTCCAGCAATCCCTCCCGTTGGAATTGGAGAATCTCTTTGTTTCGGCGCCCAACCAGCGATGGCCGGCAAACAGAAAGTTGTAGTTGTGGGCGCTGGCCCAGTCGGTTCGCTGGCTGCGCTTTATGCCGCGCAACGCGGTCATGATGTCGAGATTTACGAGTTGCGTCCTGGTAAGTCTTTCTCTCTTGGTCTCTGTCGCGTGTTGCTATTCCCGTTCAGCCCTCTTTCGGCTCGGCCGCCGTTGCAGAGTCGCGGGGGATCCTCCAAGCCCCACCACCGTCTGCGCCGAGGCGGTGATGTGGATGAGATTGATAAGATTGCTTGCTTTTGGCCTTTGCATATTTCTGAAATGGGGCCGCATCGACTTCATTGACGATAAGCCTGGTCACTCACAAATTCAATTGAATGCTACTGACACTTGCAATGTAGACCTGCGAGATCCGACCACGGAGTTGTTGAACTTCACCCGCTCTATCAACCTGGCACTTTCGGAGCGCGGCATCAACGCCATGCGCAATGCTGGCCAGCCAAAGTTACTGGAACATGTCTTTGGTGCCACCATTCCCATGCGCGGTCGCATGATTCATGGCAGGACCCCGAAAGGTGAACTGTACGAGGCCTCTCAGGACTACGATGTTCACGGAAGGGTGAGCCAACTACTTTCTAGTGTTCCTAATCCAAATGCTGACTGCTTAGGCAATCTACGCCGTGGATCGCGCCGGTCTGAACAAGCGCATGCTCGACATTCTCGAGGAGATGCCCAACGTCAAGTTCTTCTTCAGTCATAAGCTTACGGGCGCCGACTTTAAGAAGTGCAAGGCCTGGTTCGAAGTTATGACTTCTGAATCGGCCACAGGTCGCGCGCGGGAGATTGAGATTGACTTCGATTTCATGATTGGCGCCGACGGAGCCCACTCTGCTGTCAGGTACCACATGATGAAGTTTGCTCACATGGACTACAAGCAAGAGTACATCGACACCCTCTGGTGCGAGTTCCAGATCAAGCCGGCAGAGCCTTCGTCCAAGGACAGTGTTGGCCCTCATTTTAGAATCTCACCCAACCATCTGCACATCTGGCCCGGAAAGGACTTCATGTTTATCGCCATTCCCAGCGATGTAAGTCGCTGAAGCTGGACAAATTTTCGACTCACACTGACTGACAATTATAGGACGGATCCTTTACCTGCACGCTGTTCCTCCCCAATGAGCAGACCGCAGCTCTGGAAAGCAACCCCGACAGCCTGCCAGCCTTCTTCGACAAGCACTTCCCTGGCGTCACAAACCTGATTCCTGCTAACGACTTGATCGAGTCATTCAAGAGGAATCCCCATCTGCCTCTGATCAGCATTAAGTGCAGCCCTCACCACTTCCAATCATCGGCTGTCCTAGTTGGCGACGCTGCTCACGCCATGGTTCCCTTCTACGGCCAAGGCATGAACGCAGGCCTTGAAGACGTCCGCGTCCTTTTCTCTGTCCTCGATAAACACAGAGTTCTGGAAGAGAACAACAACCCGTCGGGAGAAGGAAGCGACGCTTCAACCGCAGCGTACCACAGAACGGTGGCTTTCGCTGAGTACACGGCCAACCGAGTCCCGGACGCCCACTCCATCAATGACCTCGCGCTGCAGAACTACGTTGAGATGCGCGCCTCCGTTCTGTCTCCTCGCTACCGCCTCCGCAAGTGGTTGGAAGAAACCATGTCTGTCTACCTGCCAGGCCTTGGGTGGCAGACAAAGTACTCTCGCGTCAGTTTCGGAAACGAACGCTATTCCGAGGTTGTGGCCAAGAGCGACCATCAGGGACACGTCCTGATGAAGTCGTTTGAGGCTCTGGTTTGCAGTCCCTTCGTTGTGGGAGCTGTGTACCTGTGGTGGAAGCGGCCACAGTGTGTCATGGGTGTTGTTCAAGGGGTGCTGAAGAGTTTGTTGCGGGCGACAGAAAAAGCATGATATCGACGACGATTTTGACATTAAAATATCATCTTCTGCACGTTAGACTCAAGAATTACACCACTCGGGCGCAACCTCATCTCGTCTCATGTCTCAAGACCCATGCTATCATGACTTTTGTGTTATGTGGTACATTTCAATGCGAACGTTAAGAGACTACATGAAAGAGCCAAGCGCTTACAGATGGCCACCACTCGGTACGCTTGCTTGCTACATCATCACTGCGCGGAAGAAATGAGGCGGCAATACGATTAGCCAAGTTGAATTGAGGAACCCAGATCTATGCTCAAATTCTCTTACACCCCGTCTAGTCCCTTGTACAACGGCCAGCGATACTCCTCAGACGGAACATTAAACCTAGCCTTCAAGTCCATCGTGGCAATCTTATCCATGTCCTCGGCATCGAGCGCAAAGTCCGACTTCAGGTTCTCCTTAATCTGCCACTCAATCACGCTCTTGGGAATGACGGACCTGCCGCTGTTAACGCCCCACGCGAGAGCCACCTGCACCGGTGTCTTGCCGTGCTTCTTCGCCACCTCGGCGAGGACGGGATGCTCGATGAGGCGATGCATGTGCGACTCCTTCTTGCTCCACGATACCTCCCTGTAGAACGAGTTCTCGTTCCCCAGCGGGCTGAAGTGGATCATGTGGATGCCGTTCGCGCGCTGCCACTCTACGAACTCGCGTTGCTGGAGGTAGGGATGGAGTTCCATCTGATGAACCGCGGGCGCCTATTTTGACGAGAACAGTGTGTCAGCTTCCGCCTCCATCAAGTTCTCATCCGCCGGTCCTCGGAAGACTTACCACAGACCCCTTATCAAGCAGCGTCTGCACCTCGTCCTTGCTAAAGTTGGACACCCCAATCGCCTTGGTCTTGCCCGTCTTCAGCAGCGCCTCCATCGCCTTCCAAGTGTCGAGAAACGTCGTCTTGCCCATTATCATCTTGCCCGACGCGTCCTTCGGGAAGCGGTCCTCCCCGCGCGCAAAGGTACAAGGGTAGTGCATCAGGAACAGGTCCACGTACGGCGTGTCGAGGTCCTTAAGGGAGGCGTCGAGCGCGGGCTCCACGTCGTCCGGGTGGTACGAGTTGCACCACAGCTTGGTCGTGAGGAAGACGTCTTTGCGGGGGACGCCGCTGGCCTTGATGCCCTTTCCTACCTGCACCTCCGTGTCGTACCTGGCTCATATCAGTTTTGTGCGTCGACAACAGGTAGGCTGGTTGGTGCTGGGGTTTGGCTTACACTCTGGCGGTATCGATGTGGCGATAGCCACACTGCAACGCCGTCTTTACGGCGCCCTCCTGGGCGTCTGCATCTTGGAAGGTCCCGAAGCCGATGGCGGGTATTTTTGCGCCGGTGTTGAGCGTGTGAGTGGTGAGGCCTCTCAATTGTTGCCTTGGGGCCAGGCTGCGCCGCCTCAGCAGTTGAGCCGAACCGGATCTGAAGAAACTCATACTCATGTTGAGTTCCGAGGGAAATGGCGGGTATCGTATGGTTCAAGCCAGCAACTCTGGTACGAGAGAGGAACAGTTGATTTATCGCATCAGATGGTGGCTTTATATCGCATTTCTCATTCACAAGAAAGTGCTACATTGCATGAAGACAACAAGACCCTTCCTCCCACCGGCTCCTGGTCCAGGAACCTCCATCCGCTACCCCAATTCTCACCTACCCAGAACCTCAAGACGATCAGCAGGTCTCTCCGGATGAACTGACGCGGTGCGACACCCATGCTGCGCCAAACCTACAGCGCGCCTCTCCAACTTCGCCAATGGTGTTTCAGCCGGATATCTCACGCTGCAGCCAGACACCACCAACTGTTACAGCCCGATGCCCGCCGGACCGCATTGAGAGGCACTGCTGTCGTGTAGTTGTGTTGGTGGAGATCACCCCGCAGCGTCGTCTCGAGGGAATCCTTCATGTTGCCCGTTGTTAACCCCGCGTTCACCCCGCGATTGTGGAGCACGCGGCCCCCAGCGCTGAGTGGCCTGCGCCCAGCTAAGAGCTGTGCTCGTCTCGAGGGAATGTGCGATGATGCGTTTGAAGCTCGAGATGATCCGGTTTGTTACGAAGCTGTGGATCAGGGTTGCGCTTCACTTTGGGGAATTGAAGACACTTATAACGTGACGATGCCATGGCTTTATAGTCTCTTTCCCCAAATCAATTCAATACCAATCGATTAGAGCCCTTGGAAGCTTACACGGCAGACCTCTCTATCTCGAGATATCTTAGATCACATACATCAGAAAACATGTCTTCATCAACCGGAATGCCAGCGGCGACGACAGCCGTCGACGTCCAGCCAGTCCTCACACTAAAGGGAAAGGTCATCGCGGGTACGTCACAACACAACATCGGGTGAGGTATGCACAGCCCCTCCGTTGACACTCACCACAGTCACCGGCGGTAACCGCGGCATCGGTCTCGGCGTCGCAGAGTGCTGTCTCCTCAACGGCGCCGACAAGGTGTACTCGATCGACCTCGCGGAGCCCGGCGAAGAGTTCGCGGCGGCCTCCAAGCAGTTCCCCGGCCGCCTGTTCAACGTGCAAGCGAACGTCACCGAGGAGGAGAGCATCACCGCCGCCATCGACAAGATTGTCGAGGAGGCCGGCGCCATCCACGGCGTCGTCGCCAACGCCGGCCGCACGAACCACAAGGCGGCGCTGGACTTTACCAAGGAGGAGATTGAGACGCTATTCGGTGTTAACGTGAGTTGTATGCCGCGTGGGAGTCAGAGGAGGGTTGCTAATGATGGGTAGCTGTTTGGAGCCTTTTACACAGCCAGAGCCGCGGCGAGGGCGTTTATCAAGCTCGGCATCAAGGGATCTGTGGTATTCACGGCGTCTATGGCATCTTACCGCCCCAACAAGGTTCGTCCTCTCAATTCCGAAAGCAATCGTCGCATGAAGCACGACTGACGTTATTCCAGCGCGTGCCCTCGGCACCATACGGCGCCTCCAAGGCCGGCATCCGCAACATGGCCCACACGCTGGCGATGGAGTGGGCAAAGTACGGCATCCGCGTTAACAGCGTCTCCCCCGGTCTCGTCCGCACCGCGATGACCTACTGGGTCCCGCAACAGCCGGACTGGGAGCAGCAGCTGAAGTACTACGGAGGCATCCCGAGGCTGGCGGAGGTCCAGGAGCTGGGTGGCGCGTACGTCTACCTCCTGAGCGACGCCGCGAGCTACACCACGTCGATAGACATTCCCGTCAACGGAGTTATTGGAAGTAAGTTGATTCCATTGTACGATGATGATTGAGCGTTGTCTAACGGGTTCTTTCTAGTCTGCTGAGTATGGTTGACGCGGAAAAACAAAACAAAAATTATGCAAAGCGATGTCTTTTTAGAAGGAGATAGACTCAAAATGCGTCACATGGTTCACCAGTGGCGGAGTGCAAGTAGAAACCACCTGGATGGTGTCGATTTTTTAAGCGGTGTAGTGCTGCAAGTTGCGGTGGATATCAAATCAAAAGATTTTCGACGATCCTGCCTCTGTCTTGAATCATGGTGTTGTGTGCATTTGGTCGTTCAGCGTTGATTCGAGTCAGGGGCTGCGGGTTTTGGCTGTGCCTCCCCCTGGTTTGCAGGCGCTGCACGCTGTGTTGTTGCGCCGAGCACCGAGCCCACTAGATGTGAGGCATCACCCTGTTATCGGAGCCGAGCATGGTAAATACGAAGAAGAAATATTTGGTTTTGAGCAGAATCAAGCAATACGGAGAGATGGTACGAATATGTATGTGTGTGCGAGGGGAAGAGATCGAGAGTGCTCCTGACAACCAAAACCACCGGGGCCCGCGCCGCCCGCGCATCGTGAGAATTAACTTCCTTCCTGCTGCCCAAGCTTAGTCCGTGCCTGGGAGCCTCAAAGTGATCAGAAACTGCAGCCGAGATGATGATTTCCAGACCTGTCAAAGGGCTGCCTTGTAGGGCCCAAAAAGCTGGCTGTGCGACCACGGACTTTGGCGATCGGAGCGTGGGGGTCTGTCTTAATCGAGGAGGTGCAACGCTCATATCGGCTCGCAACATCATTGGTGAATCTGGCTCCGTCGCATTGCGACTGTACCATTTAAATCGAGGGACATCAAGGGAGCCTCATCTTGATTACCAGCCCATGAGGAGAAGTTGATGGGGGCTGTTAAGCGTGTGATTCATGAAGTCTTAAGCCGCGGCGGCCGCAGGAAAAGCATTATGGAAAAGATCAAATGGGTCCAGTCAGTCATGTTGGTTGGGTTGTTAGTACTTGTGCTGCATTTTGCTCCCTGGATTCTTCACGGGAATAAGGACTTGTTGAAAAGCGCCGCTACCAGTCTGAATCTGCGCCAAAAGTCCTCCGTATTGCGTGACAATATCCCTTGAGAATTCCTTGCTATCTCTTGGCAGCTCCCGTTCTCGGAATTGTCGTCCGAACCAAGCCCCGAGGATCATGGCAAATTGGCAATGCTGCTGCCAATCGCCCTCGCGAACCCGTGTGCGTGGGCCATTGATTCCAAAGAAAACAAAAAAGTCTTTGCTAGGGATGGTCAGTGATGTCGGTTAGGTTTTTTTCCTTCTCAAGGGCAACCGCGCGCGAAGACCCATCTCGGGCTATCGGAGAACCGGAGGAGTCCACAGGTCCCCGGGCAAGCTCCGTTAAAGAAAGCCTGGAGCCCCAACCGTGAGATGAGTTTAACTGCGAGCTCTCCGCAGAGTCCGCACACACGAGTGTGGGCGGACCCCATGGAGAATTATAACTCAACCCGTTAAAGACAGACGGACCTTGCAACGGGTACCATGCGTACGGCTGACTGAGAGTGAAGACACCCATCGACATGGGAAGCATTTTACATCCGCGCCAAGCTTTCTGTAGACAGCAGATCCATCGCTTTTATTCTTGTTGGCGACTCCACTCCCTCCTAGAAACGAGAACTTAATTTCATCTCGTCTCGCGGCTCTCGTTCGTCCAAAGTCATTCCCAACTCTCTCCACAAGCGGAGTTGATGTTGCATCTTGAATGATGGGAAAGCGCGCATAAACAGAGCCAGTGCCAAAGCAGCAACACTGCCGACAAGCGACATCCTGTTACCGCAGTCTTGGGCCGGAGCCAAGCCTCCTGCTTCAGGAAGTCAGGAATCCCAACCTGCTGTCTCTGGCAGGTCTGGGCACTTTCGCAATCTTGGTTATCATTGAGGAATTCTCATTTCCATTCTGGTCAACAAGCTGGTAACGACTCGGCTGCTTCTCCGTACTCGGACGGTCGTTACCAAATCTTGGGCAGGATTTAGCTCATTGTGGGTTTTCTTCTTCTTAATAAACTAACCAATGCCCTGAAGATCCGACCACGGTGACAGGATACCCTTGTCTTAGCCACATGTGAAGGTCCAAAATTCTCCGGTTTAGGCAAGTCGATGCCTTCAAAAACAACTTCCAAAAGAAACGAGTGGACTCTCCGCGCCATTACTAAGGATGACTGAACAGACGCCCCCCACGGAGACCTGACTGCTTCAGCCAAGGAATCCAGGCATTCGGGTATCTCGGATTGATTAGATTAGATCGTGACTGGCCAGTCGGCGGGTTCTCTTCACCTCCTTTCGACTCGCGCGGCAGGGGGCGTCCCAGCTCCCAACTTGGCAAGTGACTCGGCCAAGGCCTAATGTTTGCTCTTTGGGGAGGACTTGAGATGAACCAGTACCTGCTCGACGTGAAGAACATGCGGCCTAACCCTGAGGCCGCCGGGGGTAAAATGCACCGACATGGTAGTGGATGCTCTCGATGGAGATCATCGTGGGATGGAAGGGGTCTAGCTCGTTCGGAGAGGAGCATATAAGTCTGGCATGAGTCGCTGCAGCTACTTATGAAGAAAGGCGTCACCAGCTGTGCTTGGCAAATATCTACACTCAGTCTTACCCATTCCACTCCTTTCAACGGTCTTCACAGCACAGTTCACGATGCGTTCCACTCTCTTCGTTGCCGCGCAGTTCGTCGCTGCCGCTTTCGCGGCCGAGCCTTGGGAGAACGAGGTCGACACCGGCTTTGTGACGTACCTCGATAGCACCAACTACACCAAGGGCAGCCTGCCCCTTCTCAAGGACATCCGCGCCATCCCCGACTTCGACTGGGCCGCCCGCCAGAAGCTCGATAACCAGAAGTACTCCTTCTACCGCACCGGTACTGCTGGCGAGTTCAGCTACCGCCACAACCTCGACGTCTGGCAGAAGGTCCAGCTTCGCTCTAAGCACTTGAGCGATGTCACCAAGCTCAACGAGACCCTTCCGTATGTTATGACGACATATATACAAGGCAAGAATCCTTTTGACTAACACTTACCAACAGCGTAACCATCCTGGGCTACAACTTCAGCGCCCCCATCTTCATCGCGCCTGCTGCGCGCGCCGCCTATGGAGATGAGGCTGCCGAGCTGAACCTTGTCCGCGCCGCTGGCAACGAGAACATTCTCTACGTCGTAAGTCATTTCCCTAAAGGATAATTGGTAGACATCACAAGCTAATGCGGCGATAGCCCTCCATGTACGCCTCCAAGTCCATCGAGGAGATCGCCACCGGCAAGAGCAACAACACCCTCAACGGCCCCCAGGTCATCTTCCAGCAGATCTACACCAACGGCAACCTGTCCGTCACCTGGGAGAACATCCGCCGTGCCGAGCGCACTGGCGCCAAGGCCATCGTCTGGACCATCGACGCCCCAGGCGACTCTGTCCGCCACCGCGCCGCCCGCTACGACACCACCAACGCCAACTCTGTCTCCTCCGCCCTCACCTGGGACATCTACGACCAGATGAAGAACCAGACCAACCTGCCCATCATTCTTAAGGGTATCACCACCGCTGATGAGGCCCTGCTCGCCGTCGAGAAGGGTGCCAAGGCCATCTACATCTCCAACCACGGTGGCCGCCAGCTTGACCACACCCCTGGACCCCTCGAGATCGCCTACGAGATCTACCGCAACGCCCCCGAGGTCTTCCAGAAGGTTGATGTCATTGCTGACTCTGGTGTCCGCTACGGCAACGATGTCCTGAAGCTTCTTGCTCTCGGTGTCAAGGCTGTTGGCATGGGTCGTCCGTAAGTAAATGCCGTCTTATCTATATCCAGACCCTATCCGCTAACTGGGCGAAGTTTCATGTACGCCAACTGCTACGGTCTTGAGGGTGTCACCAAGGCCATCAACATCATGAAGACCGAGATCGTCCGTGACGGTGCTCAGATGGGTGCTACCAACCTTCACAACATCAGCATGAGCTTCGTAAGTCCCCTCATTGTTCGTCATTGCTGAGTCATTGCTAACATGCTGCAGCTCAACACCCGCCAGCTCGAGCAGAACGTGTACCTGTTCAACCAGCAGTAAACAGTGCCATGCACACGCACAGCACCGCACTCACGACATGTCAGATTACGTTTCATTGCATGCAGCCCTGCTGCGATTAGAACGGCGTTCACATTGGGATTGGGGTTAACACATGTCGGCTTAGCTTTGAGAGCCATCTTCTTGTCCATACTTTTCCAGTTATTTACATACCACAAAAGTACCTACACTTCTTCATAACCGCTGCGGGTCACATTGAGAAAGCCCGAGTACTTCAGAAGTCATGCTTGATATTTTTGGATTAAGGGGCTTAACTCTCAATGTCAAACGGCGGCGCCAGGAGACCGCATTGAGCCAAGATCCCGTGACGGCTCCACCCCCTCCGGCCCCCACGGGGGCGCGTCTCCGTCAGAGTCCGGAGAACCCGACAAATGCCGGATACGATAGCTCTTCCCACATCAATTGGCTATGTCGATGGTTTGCTCATTGTTGTCTCAAGACGTCTAAAACGCTCCCTTCTCTGGTCCAAAATAGCCCCTTTCTGGGATTGGCAGAATCCCGACCTGGCTGCCGTCTACTCCTGCACCACTCACCGTGTTCCCCCACCATTTCAGAGCTATAGGATTATAACCGACGGCGAAGAACATGACGAGCGCCGAGACCGCCACGCCAGCAGTCAAAGCGGCCGACAGGACGTAGTTGTACTTTTCCCACCAAGCCAACCTGTGCCGGGGCAACCAGTACATGAAGATGAAACCCAGAATCATACCCGGCGTCTTGTACGAAAGATTGGATGGCGCCCAGTGCTGGATGCCTTGAATGACGAGAACGGGATTGAGCCAGAGGAGAGAGGCGACGAAGGGGAATAAGGTCCGGTCGAGGAGGGCAAATGTCTTGGGGCTGAGTTTGACGCGCAGCTTCTCGCGGACACCGGGCAGGTACTTGGGGCCGTATCCTTGGCCGACCAGGAAAACGATGGCGATGAGCGTGCCGATGAGGAAGCACCCTGAAAATTCGGTGTTAGACAAACTTCTGATTTGGGGTGGAGAAGCACTTACACTTGAGGATTGGGTAGAATGAAACGAACATGCGCTCTGAGCCCAAAAGACCCCACATCTAGTCGATTGTCAGTATTCTTATTCATAGCGTAAGCGTATTTGTTGAACGAACCAGAGAGTTGGTGTAGAGCGGTGCACCGTCGTTTGCGCAGGTGAATCGGCTCGGCTGGTTAGGGGTGCAAAGCCCCTTGACATTTTCCAAAATGAAGTTCTGAGTCGCAACAGCCACGAAGCAGGTGATGATGATAGTCCCAATCTGACTTCTGAACACCGCGCGCGGTGCGATCTTCGTGTAGTGAGCCATCTTCTGGTCTTGCACGTAGTTATCACCATAACCTGCAAGCGCCCAAGAGCCCAAAGTCTGCGAGAAGAGGAAAGCGTTGGTGTTGCCGGGGAGCATGTAGCCGGTGATGACCTGGATCAACGCGCCGAGACCCAGGTTGGTTCCCGTCGTCGCCGAAAGGAACGAGAGAGGGACGGCGAAGACCAAGTTGATGGCGATCATGAGGAACGTGATCCAGATGGGTGTGTCGAGCGGGTAGATGCTGAGGAATATGCAGGAGACGACGATGGCGGCTACGAGAATTAGGAGGAACCACCAGTCGGGGACCTCTTTGTACTTGGCCATGAGTCTGCTGTGGACGTCCATCGCTCCGTCGTAGTTGCCCTTCTTGTAACGAAGACCCTTGTAAAAGTCGACGTAGGCTGCAGAAATTGTCTTCCATTGGTTGCCTTCAGCATGTTAGCTCAGCCTCAGTGAGAATACGCGCCGCTGGTATGACCCACCCATGATGTAGAGGAAGTAAATCGGGTAGAAGCAATAATTGCCTCCAACCGTGATTAGATAGCCGGCCGAGTAGAACGGAGGGGAGTAGTTTTGGTAGAGAGTCTCGTTTAGCTTGTTGTCGACGACCACGTTTTGGACCACATATGGGGTGCCGTCGTTGGCAAACGGCGAGGACGAGTTGATGGGAAGATACGCCGTGTTGTACATGTTGGTATAGTAAATTCCGAGAATGATGACTCCGCCGAGAATGGCGCCGCAGTATTCTGGTTTCAATGTCAGTCAATTATACCTTCTGGGGTGTTTTGGGGCAACATACGGGTGCAAGTGGCGAAGAAAGGCATAGACAACGCTGCATACGAGGACGTGGCGATATTCCAATCGAACGTGGTGATGGGGTTGAACAGGCCCAGTCCAAGGGAAGAACCAGTGATGATTGCGAGGGTAACATTTTGGGGCGAAATCCAGGTCATCCAGTTGAAGGTCGCCAGAGCAGTAAACAAGTAACCAGGAATCCAGTAGTAGAAGAACATGCAAATGGTACAGACGTAGAAGAACTTGTATCGAGAGATTGTCCATCCGTTGATGTTCTCCCTGGGCTCTGGCCGAGTAAGGGCCCGGTTCATAGCAATGGTCGGCAGGATCGTCGGCCATAGTGCCTTGACAGGATAGACGCTGAATCGGCGGAGGTATCCAGCGAAACCCATACCCATAAGCTGTACGAACAGCGTCAACATGATCTGGTAGCCGAAATTGACGAAATCAAGGCCGTAGTAGACTGGCGACTTTTGAACGAGGATCATTCCATAACTGTTGGTCGTGTAAATGGCGATATTGTAAGTGATCGTCGCGAACATTTGCTCCTTGAAAGTCCACGGACCCGGGTTCAAGGAGTGGCGGACACCGAAAGCTGTGAAGCCCCAGTCAGGTAGAATGAACTCCAGAACTTTTGCGCATGGGAATAACAGAATCTGGATGACCTGTCCGCTCAAAGCTACACGCCCAAGAGATTAGCGAGAAGACAAAAAGACAAAACTAGCACTAGCATGACGCCTAGAAATCCCAGGAGACTCACAAATGGCAGGGAACCTGGAGTTGAAAAATGTCGAGATGAAGGTGCCAATGACAGCCCATCCAATGCCCAGGAAATAGGCTCGGATGGTTTCGATCGGGACGTTTTGGTCGTCCAGAATCTCGGCAACGGCGCGAACGCCGGGGTAAGGAGATGAGTAGCGGATCATGACCGCGTCGATCCTTAGATCGCGGTCGTAAAACTCGCCATACGCTTTCGGTCCCTCGAGAAGTCTTTTCATCCGCTCTCGCATATCAGAGGGAAAGTTCCAGTCGTCCTTAAAGAACTCCACACTCTCTTCGATAATCTCGATGGCCTCTTCCTCCGTCATGCCATTGATCTTCTCCAGGACGTATTCATGCTCGCCGTTTGGTGCCAATTCCTCCAGTTTCTCATGGGAGATCTGGTCACCGATTCGCTCATTGCTCTCAACTTTGGCCGGGATCTTCTCGATATCGTCCGCGGCCGGGGACGGCTGTTCGGCGGTGATCTCCGCTTTTCCGGACATTTTGGCTTCAGAACTCCACGCGGTGGTGCCGTCCGTCCGGGCCCCGGTGAAAGTAATTGACGAGACAACTCAGAGAAAGAGACGAACACCGGACTGACAATTCTACATCGTTCGGAGCGCGGGGACAGCTCCGACAATATATGTCGGAAAACCCGTCTCCCGACTTAAAGTTGGTGGCGGATGCAGAGGCGGGGGAGTCGGGGTCTCGGCCCAGCTGTCGGGCGAGATAGGTCGTTCGACAAGGGGAAGCACCGCTATCTCCTCCATCTCCTCACCAAACCCCAACAACGTTGCATTCCTTCGGTTCAACGTTGCGCTATCAAGCTGTCGAACAGAAGTTCTGTGATCGTCCCATACACATATCCGTATCACCCCGCACGGCCAACAACACAACGGATGACCTGCCAGACCGGGCCTGCGGGGTGCATGGGGTTGAGAGGGATCCGCGCCCCTGTACGTGCGCTATCGAACGACGTCTAACCAACGGCAGTTGATCATTTGCCACGGCCAAAACAGTCCGACGAAACTGATAAAAGCGCCAACATGAAATAGAGGGGTCGGGTAGGTCACTGTCGGGTAGTTGCGGAGAAAAAGTGAGTTCTGGGCATGCAGTTGAGCATTTGCATCAGGTATTGATTGCTTTTAGGCTGGCCAAAAACGGTAGCGATACCGAGGGCTTTTGTCCTGCCTGATTGCTTCCCACATGACCTGTTTATGAGCACCAATATTCCGTGTTGCGATGCAAGCTAGTCCGGTGAGTGCGGTGAGTGGATGGAGAGTTCGATATCTGTTACGCGCTCTGCAACCAGCACAATATCGTGACTCCGGATTTGATCGCACTGCAGGAAGACGTGGACGTTTCCGCTTCCTCTAGCCATTGGACAGCGGACGTATGGCTTGAGTTTCATGGAGCTATTGGCTAGTTGAGCGGGTAAGGCGCTTTCTGGCTTCAGGTGGAACTGGACCGAACCTACTCCTTGTCCCGCTAGGTCAGCTGTGGCCGTCACTGATTCCGACGTCTGGTCTGAACATGATTCATGTGTGCTTTAATTCATCCGCTCCAGTGTGCTTTAGATCAAGTATGCCTGGGCTGATTAGAGGGCTATATTGCTGCATGTGCCCAAATCGTAGCATGCAATATCAGGGCTTCTATTGCGGAACTACACGCATCTACGGGGATGAACACGTGGTACGGCCGTTCCACTGGTATGGTATTGGATTGCATCTTGCATGTCACCATCAACATAGAATCTTAGGAGACTGACGAATTAGATCTGAGAAGTACAACTTTGGGCCGCAGATGGCTGCCTCCATGCACGTCCACATGTGGAGATGCGAGAAGAAACTCCAGCAAAACGTTGACGTAACCTTGAAGCCACCACCTTGAACGTGCATTTCAACCAGAATTACAACCTTCATTAGCATAAAGTACTATGCTAGTCGTTCAACTAGGCCGTCCGATCCATGTTTCACCATTTGTGGCTGAGCTTGAGATTTGCAAACTTTCGGATGGAATTGGAACACGGGAAAACATGATTTTCAGCTTAGTGTAGTAATCGGTTTCGAGACCCCTCCCTAGACAGACTGGGGCAAAGTACCTGCGGCTAGAATCAAACACAAAACCATTGGTGATCGAGGATGGCTGATAGTTTCTACGACTAAGTAACTAAGTTGCCTACATGTAGCATCAAAGGCACTACATGTACCCATTGCTGTAGCGTATACAAAGCGAACGAGATAGAGGCTCCCGGAAAGCTACCCATTCTAAGATCAACTGAGACGTACATAAGATTCAACACTTGCCGAATGGGCAAAACCGGTTGACCCTCTTCTAGAGAACCACTGGTTCAAAAAGATCGGACAAAGAACTGATTACGATCTTGATACGTGATTCCTCTTATAGCCAATTTGAAAGAAAGTACCGGGATCTCTCGAGAGTCCTGTCGTCATGAGAATCGCCTGATGGTTTGGTTTTAGAGGGGAACATCTAAGCGCCGCGGTCTTATAATCATGTTGTCACAGCAGGGGACTAATCATGAGAAAGTCCTCTAGTAGCCTAATTCTAACTTTGTGAACTAACACATCCATCAAAATGTCAATCTCGACTCCGTTTTCGAGCATTTGATCTTCACATATTCTTACTGCTGACGCTGCTGATTCCAAAGCAAATTGTTGTGGTCTAGTTCCGTTAGGCTGACTATATTTTCGTTTTCGAAACATTCTGCCATTTACGGAATTTGGGAAGCAGGATGGCTGAAATCCAGTCTTTGTCATTCCGATGCTAGCCATACTCTATTCTTAGTTGGGATTGAGGCCACAACGACTTTTAGGCTCCCATCTTGTTGGAATTTCATTCTTGTATGCGGGTGGGTCGCCTACTACGCCCGTATCAAAAATCTAGACTTTTGAGGTTCAAACGCCCCCAACCTTGAGTTGCAATATTTCAGGTATGATTGGCTGTGGAAACGTCCTCAATTTCGAGTTCGGGCGTAACAGCTCGGATTAAACTGGAGATTGCGCTTAATGAATCTCTTTTGGGCATCGCTGCCGGGTGAAGAAAGGCGCGTGGATGGGGCACAGTCACTTGTGGGTTCTGGTGATAGGAGGCACAGCTAGGTAGTCACACATGTGCCCGCAGTTTCGGTGTCGCAAATGAGATCAGGATGAGGCAACTGTATTTGATCGAGAGATTGCTGGTGATCCGGAGCCGACTATTTATACTCCCATCATTCCGTCTACGTTTGGCGTGACACACTGCCTCTCCTCACTCATTTCTACCCACTCAGCCTTCGCTAGGATAGACTGAATCATCCGTCAACATCAAATATTCTTCAGTGAGAAAATACCATTATGAGAGCGGAAATCTTCATCACATATTTCTGTTGCCTTGGGGCTGCTTGTCTGGCGTCCCGGGTATGGAAGCTTTTCTGGTCATACAAACGACCCAAGGTCTTGGATGAGAAACCAGTCTCCGAAGAAACCGACGAAGAATTGAGAGACCGAAATATCGAAAATATTCAAAGACTCGTTGGAAGTCACGAGATTGCCGCTGTGCTCTCCGATCTTGTCAAGAACGATGGAGCTGGGTCCTGGCCACCCCGAGCGAACCATGCTCTCGGTGCCTGGCCCGAAGCTCTGCGGCCGTACCGGAAGATTTACATGGAGCTGGCTCCCCAAATCCCACAAGCCAACCCCTCTCTGGACGACAACGTCAATCTCGCTCGCATCGCCGAGTTCCGCTCCCAATTCCGAACACTCCTGCGGGAAGAAGTTGACCTGTCCCAGATCGACGATCTTCTGAGCAGCACTGAGGCCGGTCAGTGGAACGCGATGCCTCAAGATGTATACAACGCCTTCTATTGCTGCATCGCTTCCTGCAGACATGCGTATCGATGGGCTACTATTCCGGTTGTGAAAGTAGCCCAGATGGAGACGCAGGTCGACTTGCCTGAGGAGCTGGTTCTTCCATGGAAGTACATGCAGCGACGTTTTGATTGCGCATCTGACGCTGGAAACAATACCAGTAATCTGATATTGAACTTCGACTTCGATGGCGAATACATGTTTCGAGCTAACACTGGTATGACGCCACACATCGTTGCGGCCGAAGAGGCGTTCGCACGTATTTTCCACGAAACCGAAGTCCGGGCCGTGTCCGTTTACTATGAAATGCTTCAAGCCACTATCACTTGGACAAGAGGCGACATGGCAGAGTGTGCGCGTCATGTGGCGGCTGTTGGCATACAGTTGAGGACAGTACTGAAAAGCTATTACGACCGTATGCATGAAACTCGCATCCCTCGGTCGGTGTGGCTTTCAAGAGTACAGAGCTTTTTTGCTTGGAGTGCCGGCAACAAAGAGCAGCCCGACGTTCGATTCAACGGCTTGAGTGGAAACCAGGTCTTGCTTTTCCAGGCGTTGGACGCCTTCCTTGGTCTCGAGCCTTACCTATCAGAGGAAGACCTGGAGCGTAGTGTGCCTGTAAGGCAGCGCGCACTAGGCAAAGCCTTCCGGAAGCATTCTTTTAGGGACCAGCTTTCTCCCGAAAACAAGCTCCATGTGCGGATTGCGGAAGAGATGGAGGACGTTGTAAAGCGCCTTAGAGTAAGTTTGCCATCAAATGTCTCATCGGAAAGACGATTGATACTGACATCAAATAGGTGTTTCGCGCCGCCCATAGGACTCGTTCTTTGCCATACCTAGCATATCCCGCTCCCGAGAGGCTACCCATGACGGCGGCAAAGTCTCTGCTCAAATCTGATTTGAAGTCAAGTTTGGAGTACCTCGATGCTTTCATGCTTGGCCGACTTAAGCAGACAGTATGAGGGGTTCTCTCAGGTATGCGACTGAAAATTTTGACTGAAATACCCTCGGGTACCACTACATGTAGACTATTAGAAAAAGTTGGCAACAACGTCCTCATTATTAAATTATCCAAGTACGATATCAATACTTGAGACCTGGAGAGAATCCCACTTGTCTTTGTGCACCCGACCAAGGCCCTCTCGATAAGCAATCCCATTCCTCCAGCTGATCCACATGATATTGTAAAATTCATACTTCTCGCCAACCTTTGGTCGTTCTTCCAAAACATACTCTGGAATTTCTCTTGCAACATAACTCTCAAGGCCATTTGCGATGAAGCCCCGGGATATAGCAATCAGCTGCAGCTCAACAGGACTTTTCGCCGGGTCCAAACCTTGTCTTTCGAAGTGATCCCGGCTGTGCAGTCGTATCACTCCGGCCCATTCGTTCTGAGAAGTGCGCATCGACACATGAGCAGTTGATGGATTGACTGGCCCCATGCCAGTCAAATCTTCATGCATCCATACTGCGCCTGAAGCTGAAAGATATGCCGTTTGCACGGAGCCAAAGAGGTATGTCGCCTCAGAGAAGCTGGGAATCTTTTGCTGGTGCGGATAGTCTGGATCCGAGAGAGGTATAGGGTACCAAAACCGTGCTGCACAAGACTCGTGCTTGTACAAATACTCGCCGAAACCGTCGGGAAACTCCTCTATGGTCAAGCTCTCGCCTTTTCGCCGCCTTCTTCGTGTCCACCCTGAAGGGAGGGGACACTTTGGGTCTTTGTGGCGATCTCTCCATAGCGCCCACTCAACTTCCACCGGTCTCTTGCCAGTCCTGCCAGTGACATCAGAGCCGGTGAACCATTTGGTAATTGGGATAATTTGTTGCCGTGAAGAGGCGATCCAGCCGCTGCATGCGGCCACGAAGTCATTCCCTGTTGCCCAACCCGCAAAATCGAGACGGCCTTGCCATCCTACCCAGGACCAGGTCGGCAGGCTCCCGCTGTTGATACCGCCGCATGTTGTACCTGTGTCAACTGGTACGCGACGTACAAGATCATCTCCAGGCTGCCAAAGTAAAGTTGCATCGAAAAACATCTCTGGGAGCCCGCAAAGAAACCCTCCCTTGAAGGCCCTTGAGTAACATGGAAGCATTCCCGCTATAGCAGCGAGACAGTCTTGTGGGTAGCTGAGTTGTCTTTGGTTGAAATCTTCCACTAGGCGTGAAAAAACAGTGAGAGATGGGTACCCAACATCCAACAAGAAGTCGCGATTGCGATCGGGAAGGTCCGGATGGCTGTGGTCTTCGTACTGGGTAGATTGACAGCACTGAAACCATACGCTACTATTCTCGAAGCATATGCGTCTTCTTGCGAACAGATACTCTTGAAACGTCCATCCACGATCGAAGTAGTCAGCCTTTTTGGATGAAGATTCACCCCTTCCACGCATACCCATTTTGGTACGAATCAGAAGCGATCTCTCCCCAAATGGGATAGTCTCCTGCTCGAGGTGCCTGGGTTGCGCCGCAGGCGCCTCTTTCAACCCCGGAATCCCACTTTCGGCATTCTCTCCGTCAATTGGGACGATGACAGCTTGAGCATGGGCGAAGATGGATGCCATTCGGCCAAGATGACCGTTGAGAAATTCTTCATCGTCCTGCACAATGCAGAGGCTATCCACCCAAAGATAACGTTCGCCAAGCAGCCTCGTCAAATAAATCGCATGTCGGATGGTTTGGGGAAGAGCAGTGTTGTTCAAGGCCCCTAGCTTTTGTAGTTGAGATACGTTTGCTGTGAACGTTTTGGGCATGTCTACTTTGCCCCAGACGTAACTGAGTGCCATGTAAGAAGCATTTTCAGGAGCTGGAGTCAGGCAATTTTCCGTGACGTCGATCAGAATCTTCAGCTCAGGTTTGGGAAGGTATCCAAGATACTCGGGTTTACTGCACCTGTCTCCGTGGCCAGACGTGCATGTGTCGTACCACCGAATAAGAGTCTTGCTGTCGATCCAGGAGGGATCAAGTTGGACCCCATATCCAATAAATTGCTTTTCGTCGAGGCTTTCCAATACATCTAATGAAGGCGACGATTGACCATAATTATCTTTCAGCGTAAAAGTGACTGAATAATCGAAGTAGTTTCTGAACAGGTGCAGTGGTTCTGTGGCTCCCTCTTGCAAGTCTAACCAGCTCGTTATCCTCCCCAATAGTGGTCGATGACGAGTGCATGCTGAAGACACAACTTGATTGAAAGGCTCGAGGTCAAGAGATACGTGGCCGGTTGGCTTTCTTTTCATCGCGGAAATGAATCTTTTGCAAAAGTCGCAATGTGTTGCTCCCTGCGTTTCGGCACATCCTTCGCTTCTGGCTGCCAAATGTGATTGGAGAAGTGCTTTGAAAGGCTGCAGGCACAAGGACATCGCGTTGGTGACAGCGCCCAATGGAAGAAAAGAAAATCAGCAGGAATCTTGACCGATAGATGGTTGCCTTCGTGCAGGCAATCACTCATCATAGTGGTGTTGAACGAGTGGGGTCTATCCGTAGACAAAGGAGAAATCGACGACTTCTTAGGCAGCAGGTTTAGCGCCCAGCCAGGATGAGTCAGCGCTGGTAGACATGATCTGTCGGGTCAGACGGCTTCTAAGCGAGGATTGACGTACATGGATCTGATCACTGAGTCTGGAGGCACGGGGTGTCAGCCCATTCACTCTCACCATGGCCCCCTTACGGAAAGCTGATACGCGCTTCTGGTTGGTATGCAAAGTTACTCCATCTGTATCAGAGTAACTAGTCAACTGGAAGGTGCATATAGACGATCAAGGGTCCCGTCAATATTTTCAAACCACTTCGTGCTTATCGCCCACTACCTACGTTAGCAACTGTGATGATGGTGTAAGACTTGGGCCTGGAGGTCTTCGAGCTGCCGCTTGTAGCCGGCTTACAAAAGGCCACGTACAATCAAGTTACTGGCAGGGGTCCAGCTGACGATGCGAAAACACCAGCTCTCCCCTCTTAATTCTCGGACTCATATGATCTGCGTTCAGAAGAGAACACGTATTTTTACTCATGATGAGATTATGTAAGAGTGTCCTTGGAAAAGAAAATAAGGCATCGAATAAAAGGACCAGATTACCTATTTCGATACATTGATCATCCAACTCCAAGGTCTGTGCCAAACATCAGTGTCTTTGTTCTTACTTCAATTTTGAGGGCCGGCTTTGTTAAGATCCCCCTAGTCAATATCTCATCCACAGGAAGATGACTTTCACGATATCTGCCGTCGACTATGATGACGCTCAAGGGGTTTCCGAGAACAACATGACGGCATTTTACCATACCGACGCCCACTGGCGAGCTCTTTGGAAGTCGACCACACTAGAAGAAATCATTAGAGGTGCCGCTGCTCGAATGCCGCATGGTCTTGCATCAGGCCGCGAAGGAAAGCGCCATTTGAAAGCCACTGATGACGACACTGGTGAAATTATTGGGTATGCTCGGTGGATTCTGCCTGATGCCAGGAGCACATTGAACTGGCCAGAGGCACTTGTCCGAGAACCAACGGACAATGAATCAGAAAGTTTCAAGGCCAAGTTCCAAGCCAACACCGAGGAAGGTATGATTACAGGGATGGATTGGCGTCTGCAAGAGGCTCTTGGTCTTCCCCTCGAGAATGCTGAGATTGAACTTATGAAATCCCAAGAAGGACCATTTCTGGGTATGTTGGCCCCATTTAACTCAGTCACATCAATACTTGCACCATATCACTCGGAAGTGAGCCAAGACTAACTTTAAAAGTCCTCGACTATCTGACAGTACATCCGCAACACAGACGGAAAGGGATTGCGTCCGCCCTTGTCAAAAAGGGTCTAGAGCAAGCAGATGCTGTTCGAATGAAGGTTTGGGTTATGGCTACGATGGCCGCGCAGCCAATGTATCAGAAGTTAGGTTTCCAGCTTCTCAAAACGGTGGAAACGAATGTCACTGAGTTTGGGATCGAAGAACCGCATCGCAAATCTTTCTTGATGAGACGGCAACAGCGAGCCGTGCGTTGAAGGGTTGCTATTTTATTTTCTCGGTAACGATTGGATGGTTATAAGGTACATGATGAGTAATGAGAGAGTGGTGCAAGTATGTCTTGCGCAGTTGGGTTCCTCCAGTAATAGCAGTCGAGCACCAGTTGGTGGTTTCAATCGTTTTGACCAAATAATACGAACGTCTGATCAGGTGCATGCTTTATTCGGGTGACCATAATGATTCTTCTTCGAAATAATTCAGTAAGTGTATCGGAAATCGGAGGCATCAGTTTCCTGAAAGAAAATAGGAGCAAGTTAGGATCAAATTGCTCGTCAACATGAGGTAAATGTATGGTACTTGCCTCTGAGGCTTCAAGCTCAACCTCACCACGCTCAGCCTTAGCGTTCCAGTAGTAAAAGTAAGCGCTGAGGCCGAGAATAATGATGATATTCAAGACGGCACATCCCATGCAGGTGCTTAAGCCTGGGAGATATCTGGGCTTATCTTGACTCCTGTGATTCGATCAGAGTTTGTGGTTGTGTCGAGTTTGAAACGGGTGCTGAAATGATGGGCTTCTGAAATGAATACTCACCGGAAAATGAGAGAACCGGCGATGCCGCCAACACCACCGAACGCAACGACCAGGCCGCTAGAGAATGCCCGCTTCCATTGTCCTCGGATGTTATTTGCTTGATAGGCCATGACGACAGGAATAGAAGAAAAAGAGCCGGCAGTAAGAAGAAAGACGCCGGTGTAGCGTACAGCCACGTTGTTATGGAATCCGACCAGAGCGGTTCCAACAATGGCGACAACCATGTCTCCTATGATGATGGGACCACGTACCATGAAGTGATCTCCTAGCCACCCGGAAATCCACATGAGAATCGCACCGAGAACGTACGGTGGGGCGATCATGATCTGGGCTTTGCCAGTGCTGAAGCCCATGTTCTCCTTCAAGATAATGGGGAGAAAGAATGACAAAGCTGAAGATCCAGGATGTTAGTTCAAGCCATGAATATTCGAAAAGTCAACAACACACCAAAGTTGACAAGTGCCTGATTGAAGTAAATCAATGCAAATGCCCAGACCTTCACATCAGCCCCGCCTCGCAGAAATCCTTTGACACTGAGAGCGGGGAGCTTTGCATCCCCACGATCATCTTGAACACGAGATACGACCCATGCAATTTCTCGCTGAGACAGAAATCCCCAGGTTCGCTTTTTGGTGTCGGGAAAACCGACCAATACGAAATAGCAAAGGACTCCGAGACAACAGGTGATGATGCCTTCCATGAGGAAAATCCATGACCAACCCCTGAGTCCCGCCTTTCCTTCCAATTTGGTGAACTATTCCACTCAGTTAGTCTTAGGCACCCTGGTTGATATTGAATGAGAACACCATACCCCAAACGCCAGGATTCCAGAGAACGCAGTGGCGAGACACACCACAATGTAAAAGGCTGAATAGCGCTTGCCAACCTCGTCTGCGGCAGGTCAATACCTCAACCTGTTTATGTTCAAGTAATGTAAACTCACAGCGAGTGTACCAGGTACTGAGAAGGTAAACACAAGTGGGGAAGAAACCGGAGTCAAGAGCCCCGAGAACGACTCTCAGAGCAACCATCTGGCCCCAATGTTTGAGGAAGGCCATGCCGATGACAACAAACCCGCAAATCATTGTGACTCCCGTGAAGTAGGCTCTTGGGCCAATGATTCGAGCGAGTATGATTGAAATTGGCTGAAAGGTAGTGTAGGTCGTGAAGAAGACAAGACTGATAATCGACTTTGTTGAAATTAACGTTAGAGTTGACATCCCCGATACTTCTGTTCAAGTCGGAAACAAATTCCAAGGATTCCAGAACCTGCCCATTAAATGACTTACATAACGGTTTCCGATGAGGTTCAAATCTTCAGTCATACCAGCCACGGCGGCGGAGGGTAGGTTCGATCGGTCAATGACAGAAAAGCAATACAAAAGCCCGACAGTGGCCACGACGCGAATGTCAACCCGCCTCATGATTTTCTTCTGCTCTTCTGGTGTGAGATCTGCCATGGCTGAAGCTTCTGCTGCTTCGCCACCCGAAGTTGAAGCTCTGTGGCTTTGAGTCCCGTGCTTGCTGTTCAAGGTCGACATATTCGTTAAAGGATTTCGTTGCTTGGTCGTGGAAGATCGGAAATTGTATGATAGTCCATGGCCGAGATGAAATTCTTCCAAAAGGCCTGAAAGTCTTTATATTTTCTCTGTTTGACGAGACTAGGTTGAGAGTTTCCAGTGAATTGACTCGGTGGTTGCTTTTCATCGACCATGACTTCAGATGGCAGTGCTCTTCTACTGTTTACTAAGATACATTACAAAATATGTTTGTCTTTGTGAGCACCGGATAATCATGGAAGCTGGATAAAGGATGGTCAATGATTGAGCACTTAATTTAGCTACTCAATGACTGAAATCGTGGGCGGGGACTCCGGGCAAAAATTAGTCCAAGGATGTTCCTACTTGCGCCTCGCTACTCGTGGGCCCTGTCGTTGCGAACCTAACCTTCCCGCGCGTGAAAACGTCCACGTCCACCTAGCAAGAAATGCATTTGTCGCTGCCTCCGAGATATCAATTTGCTCTAACCGCTTCATAATCATTGTATTTCTTGACACCGGCTTCATAGTTTTGCTGACGCTGTACTAATTAGCGCGCGGCTTGGGGTGCATTTTCCTTCTGGAACCAGCATGAAGAACTTGCTAAGCTTCCTGATCACCAACTTCATTCACGATGCGCACAGTAATGGAATAGTGTTTCTGCTTTCATGAGCCATGACTAAGTCTTGAGAATGGGGTCGGTCAGACTGGCACTCTGGCGCGCCGGGCAGGTAAGCAACGGCTAAGTGGAGCACCACCGATGTCATCTGCAGGGCATCGCCGATAGGACTGAATCTCTTGGCTTTGACGTAGGATTGCGGGATTTAAGGTCTTGGCGAACTCGTTACCAGCTTCCGTAAGCTAGTGACATGGGCGCCGCTGGCCTTGACAAAACACCACAAATCGAAGTCCCACGAAGATGAGCCCGCGCGCGAATGATGGCTGCATCGAGACATTCGCCGCACATGGTCTCATTTTCTTCAACGTTCCCTGGTAAGTATGTGCAACGCACCTTGCAGATGGATCCTGTGAGCCGGAATTCCACTGAGCTGGTCCGGCGATGACAGTCAACATGCATAACCATGGAACCAACACAAGGTATGCCGGCCCACAACAACGAGCAGAGATCTAGGAATAATTAGTAGGGCTGATGCAGGTGCAGCACGTCTACCACGAGTAATTGATCCCCCCGACTCTATTTGCGGCTCTGTAGGATGCCGCAGGCAACCCGGGATATTTGTCCATGCCGTTCCCCACAACTTACCTTTCGAAGGGATAGCGGGCCGCTGGTAAGAGTAAGCCATCGAATACTTCCAAAATTAGATCAGATGATGCCTTCACTTCATTGAATAAGTAGTCATGGTCATAAAATCTCATTTACGGTCCAAAGCCTTCAGCCCTGTAGCAAGAACATTCGATTACTGCAAATTTACAAACATTCCTCCGTCAACGAGCACCTGAGATCCCGTCATGAATCCGCTCAGCTCCGGACAGGCCAAAAAGACTGCTGGCCCCGCCAAGTCTTGGGGCTTTCCAACACCCATGGGTATGCGCTGCTGGAGATATTTGCGCTTTTCCTCATTCTGCATATCAGGCTCCGCCAGTTGTGTATGAATCGTGCCTGGCAACAATGCATTACACCGAATCTTGTCTTTTGCCAACGCAATTGCCATTGACTGTATCATGGACAATACAGCGGCTTTTGTGGGTGTGTAATGTGTTTGTAGGCCGCCACCGACGAGGGCAGAGATTGATGATATTCCAATGATCGATCCACCGCGTCCTTGCTTCACCATCTGGTTGGCCGCCGCCTGACAGGAATAGAACGCCCCGTTGACGTTGACTTGCATGCTTTTGTCGAATACATCCTTTTCAAGGCTGAGTTCTCACAAAGTCAGTAACTTCGAAGCTGAGGACGATGCAAAAAAGAGGGGCCGACATACGTGAGAAACTCCGCAGCTTTGAAAATTCCTGCATTGGCAACAAAAACATCAAGCCCACCCCATTTCTTGACTGCTGCACTGACAAGCGCTTTGCCTGTCTCAGGGTTGGTGACGTCTCCAGCAAGTTCTATCAGCTGGCCAGTTGGTTGATCTTTGGTGCCGGATTTTGCGATGCTTTCGGCCTCCTCCAATAGGCTGTGTCGGTGCTTCTCGTCTTGGGACAGGCCCAAGTGGTTCACAGCCACGTTGGCTCCCTGTCTCAAGTATTCCAAAGTGATCGCACGACCGATACCAGTTGTGCCTCCTGTGATGGCAGCGGTTTTACCTCTCAACAGACGGCAACTAGTCAGAGCCATTGTGAGGATGATGGATGCTAAAGCTTAGGTTTGAGTAGTTCCTCTTGTCATCAACGATACTGAGACTCAAAGCCGGCGGAAGAGCAGACTACTTGAACCGAACCTGCGGGGTGACTTACCCTGTGAACAAACGATGTGGTCTACCCCGCATGATCAACGTACCAGTGAAGGTCCCACTCCCTCGTCTCGAGGGAAACCCAATGTGTGAGAGCCAATTTGCCGGTGTTACAGGTCGACAAGAAGATAGACTTCGTCTCGTCTCGACCACGCCGCCAAAAGCCTTCGAATTTCGTCTCTCGACCAACAGATAGTAGCATCTGAGGGCTACATTCCATTCACACACCAGACAACATCGGCGCCAGGGCCGGCCGCCCACCGGGCCATTACGGGACATCCGGGACCCGAATCCCGGGTCTCCAAATTGTGGACCGTTGCCCCAGATTACCCCGCACCGGCTGCAAGATCTCTACGCGGCTTCCTTCACGCTGTCGACGCTGCTCGGATTCTCCCAAAGTTGCTTTCAACGACCCCACGAATGATGCCACCAGGTATCACCGCAGCCTTGGTCTCTGCCACCCGTGACCACGAGTATACAATATCTGTCAGGGCGCAAAGTATCCACTGAAGTCCACAACATGGTGATCGAGGAGGAGGGAACTAAACGATACTTCACTAGAGGTCGACTGACCAGAGGCCGGGGCTTGAGAAACACAACTGGATGGTAATACACCTATTTCCTCTCTATCCATCGGACGTATGGTCTCATATTTCATTGGCTAAACGTATACCGCATAGCGCAACCTGCCGTCGCCGCCACGTCAAGTGTGACGAGAAAAAGCCTACTTGCGGAGGCTGTGAAAGGACCAAACACATCTGTATCTATGCGCCACGGCGACCACCAAACAGAAAACGCACAGGCAGTCCCGGAGATGTGGCTCACACTCAACATGAGAGCGATGCAGCACAACAAGAGTCTTCTTTGCCTCCGCGATCAGTCAGCCCCGAGCAGCAATCCCCAGCGCCCCAAGAAACACCCCCAACAGTCAACGATGAAGATCCTATTTCTGCACCCGTAGTATCATGGAATGAACAGCCGCAACTGACGACGCCGGACGCCGGCCTTAGTGTTGGAGCCCAGGATGAGACATCACCAGCTTATCACAGCAATGAAACACCCAATATTCAGGCGGGAGGTCCGGAGCATCTTCCAGAGACAAGATGCACGGGTATTACACCTCACAATTCAGCTACAACAAGCAGCTCTTACGGGGCCAATTTGGAGAACGCAACGGCAGTATGGGTTGACTTACTTCTTCAGGATGCTGCTATGCAAGAGTTCGACTTTACAAGCTTCAACGTGGACCAAGAAAGTGTCGATATTTTTGGAAGTTCCGTGGTGCAGTCACCAGCAGTAAGGAAAGCGCAACCGCGGATTTCCTCAGATGGGTTATCGCCGACCCCATGCACCTCCAACTCTTATTTGATGGAGAGGACACCGAGGTTGAGCGATTACCAACAGTTTGAGAAGCAAAACTGGTACTCGACAAGCTCAATACACATCTCTTCTCATGAGCATGTGATTTTCCAGAATTTTGTGAGGCATATCAGCATGTGGGTTCGTAGACATGTTTCCCCGGCGTTTGGCCGTTCTAAACCTTTAGTAGATGGACTTCTTCGACCCTCGGAGACCTTTCGGGACACAGGTTCCTCAACTAGCGGTATGTCTCTGACGAAAGTTGTCTCTGCAGAACTTATTACTTAGCAGTAACGTCTCGACTTAGATGCATAATGTAGGTCTTATGAATGCAGTCCTAGCGCTTTCGGCTCGTCACCTTTCCTTGAGCTCAAAGGTTGGAGAAAAGGACCATCAAGATCTGAATGAGGCCTTGAAATATTACTACAAGACTCTGCACTACATTCAAGAGGCAATGCAGTACGATACATACAAAACAAGCCTTGAACTGCTCGCTACTTCATCCATCATATCTGCATATGAGATGTTGGATGGATCACGACAAGACTGGGAAAGACATCTCAAAGGAGTCCACTGGATACAGCGCTCTCAAACCATACATGGTGATTCTGGGGGTTTGAAGCAAGCAGTATGGTGGACGTGGCTTTGCCAAGATGTTTGGGCTGCATTCCGTGAGAAGCGTCGCCCCTTTACATTCTGGAGGCCGGTCAAGACATTGGATGAGCTGGATCCTTATCAACTTGCGGCTCGTTCCGTGTACTTCTTTGCCCAAGTCGTAGCATTCTGTTCCAAAGAAGACACAGAAGCAGCAAAGAATGACCCGATTGCTAGAGTTGCTGCAGCTGATGCACTCAAAGATCAATTGGAAAATTGGAGGAGGCATCTGACGGCAGAATTCCAACCACTGCCGTACGCCGGTTCTGTGGACGATGTATTTGAGCCAATTTGGATTCACCCCCCAGCATGCGGTAAGCTGTGACATTTTGAGCACCGCCCCCAGCGACCAAGATATTTACTGACGCCCTGTGAAGCGATCGCTTTCCAAGTCTACTACTGCGCTCACATACTTTTGCTTTTGAATGTGCCAGTACTAGAAGGTCTAGAGCAATACACACAGCAACGGAAGCGTCTCATGGAATGCGTGAAGAAGGTTTGTGGGATTGCCTTGACACTCTCTGACTACCCATCGAGTGTCATGTGTTCTCAGTGTCTTTACATAGGTATGTCATCGTCACCGCCGGCCCATGAACTAGAACGCGTGCTCATGGCCTTAGCTGGAATTCCTCTTGAAAGCAGGAGAGAACGGAATTGTGTTCTAGGGCTATTGGAGGCCTGTCGCGAGAGATCCGGCTGGCCAGTCAAGCCGCTAGGAGAGGAACTCTCAGCAAGATGGGAAATCTCAGAGGGTAATTGAGGAATAACTCCAGAAAAATCAAATTGAACACAGATTCAATTCACTTGGTAGAAAAGGAAACAGAAACTTGACTACCGGTGAACCCAACATAAAAGCTCCCTGACTTCGCATTGGTGCTCAAGCTCGAGCCGCATCATACAAAACCTCTGTGAAGCATTTTGAGCCCAGGCTTCTCCCATTCATATTGCAGTTTTCATGCATGTCAGAGAAGCGGGGATGAGACACGACAAAGGTCAACATGGAACAATGGTTCGTGTTGGTTGGTGATCGTGACGTCCCTCGTGACGACCCAGACCCACTGCCGTTCGATTTCCTCGACACGGAAGCCAACACATCACCCCAGACCCATCCGTCATGTGGTTGACGTAAATTCGCCACTATCGGTATCGGATCATGCACAGAAATAAGTCAAATATCCAATACTCGGGGTTTTCAATGGCTACCACTCGACAAACACATCAATATCAGCATTATCCTAGTTCGAACGTTTACACACACATCATGGCCGTGGCGACCAATTGGAAAGACAACAATCGACATCTCCAGATCTTACGGAAGGCTGAAAAGGGGCGATATGGCGTGATCGCAGCCATTGCGTACAACCTCGAGCAGATCTACGGACTTGTTGCCGCTGCTGAGCAAGCTCAGTCACCCCTCATTCTCCAATTCTTTCCCTGGGCAGTGACCTACGCCGACGGTCTGCTCGTCAGGACTGCGAAGGAATCCATCAGCCGAGCAAGTGTGCCAATATCGATACATTTGGACCACGCGCAAGATGAAAAAATCATCAAGCATGCGGCCGACAACCTCCCCTTCGACAGCATCATGGTCGACATGTCGCACTATGAGAAGGATGAGAATTTAGAGAAGACCGCAACTTGGGTCAAGTACTGCCACGAGCGCGGTATTGCCACGGAAGCAGAACCTGGGAGGATCGAGGGCGCTGAAGATGGGGTGATGGACACGGCCGGGCTGGAAGCGAGCAAGACGACGCCTGAAGAAGTTGACCAGTTCATTGCTACAGGCGTTGATGCTTTGGCTCCGGCTTTCGGTAACGTCCACGGCGAATACGGAAAGCAAGGTCCGCAATTGGACTTCGAAAGGTATGCCGCTGCGCTGTTTAATCTTTGGTACGCCTCTAATCGAGAATCAGGTTCGACAACATACAAAAACAGATTGGCGGGAGAGTACGTGTTGCTCTTCACGGCACGAATGGATTCCCGTCGGATCTTATGCGGCAATGCATCGCTGCAGGGGCGACCAAAATCAACGTGAACAAGTTGGTCCTAGAAGAGTATTACATGCATCTTAGACATCAAGTTGCGCGGGTACCGCACACCACCTTAATCGAGGAGGGGACGTATCATGTGAAGCGCCAAACGATGGAGTGGATGGAGATATGCGGATCAGCCGGAAAGGCATGAGTGATGTTGGTCGGTGGCTAAATGAAGAAGAGCAAAGGGGCAATTAGCAATGGATCGATGCATATCCTCATCTTCTTTACCAGATCAAAAAGAACATTGTCCTCGTTTGGCTGGAGGCGCGTGCATCAATCCTGCTACAAATCCAACTGAACTTGGCTGGTCAAATCCCATGCATCCTTGGGAAGACGTCGCCTCCGTCAGAGTTGAGGTCAAAGTTGCTGATTTCATCACCCTACATCGTTGCTGGAATTATGGAAAATGCGCTGTAAACGCGTCCAAACTGCACTGAGTCACAAGGACTTGTCTACAAAAAACATCAATTCAGGAGGCCCACGCACGGCAACGCCAGAGAACCGGGGCCGCACTATTTTACTCTCCTGGCAAAGCCCGATTTCATGCTGGGAAAAGAGGACATTACCAAAATGAGAATTTCAAGTTGGAATTTCTAGATTGAGATTGGCTTATTGATATTGTTTTGAATAGACGAGCCTCCGGCTCAAATGCTGTGGTCTGTCAGCATTTACTCTTTTTGGCAATTGCCGTTTGGCCGTATCAGATGCTCTCCTTTGGGAGAACGATAGCTTGTAGTACACCCATTCGTGCTTTCAGATGCTTTCCCATCCCGTTGACAGGCTTCAGATATGCTGCAATACGGCAGTTTACTGCCCTGCTATCACACGATTACGTCTTGCGTAAGGCAAACGACGATGAGGCGCCATACTTAAGAATCAGATGGAAACCTCTACGCCTAACTCATATGAAACGGGTGAGCGATGGTCGATTATATCTGGTAGTTTCGCTCACTCCAAAGATCCAAGTCTCGTCAAGAATTATTCGATTCGCCCTGCACGTCTATCATCAGAAGTTAGAACCTCCGAATATGGAAACACTCTTATGCCAGTCGCAGGACGTCGAGATGGATCCAGCCTGTGATGATGCCAGTAGCAACAGCTCAGACTCTGGCTACGAAACCATCAGTATGACGTCCCCGATGCAATCAAAACCAGACAGAAAGCAGATTGCCAAACGGCCCCCTTTCGTTCGCATCCCAGAGCTATTCGGTTCTATCATGTCCACAAAGCTTGTTGTCAATCCCAACTACTTCCAGGTAAAAGCTGTCGGAGACGAATGGATTGCAAGGTAAGCATACACTTTTAAATCCAATTTTGGAATTGTTTTCAGTCCGAAACTAACGCACCGAGCTTCGCCCGGCAGTGTCATGAAGTACAACGAGGTGGAAGCAGCAAAGAACTCCAAAGTTGATCTGTGTTTCCTTGCATCAATTTGGTCACCAATCGCCCCAGAAGACCGCTTAAAGATCATGTTGGATTGGCACCACTGGGTTCGTTCTTCCACTAAGCCAACTCGTATGCTTCCAAATACTGACCAATGCAGGTGTTTCTTTTCGACGATCGTAGGTGGCTCTCCAATCTCGAACTTGTTCCAAGAAGTTACTGATAATGCGTTATCATAACAGAGTTTGATGAAGGACACCTCAAGGAGGATCCGAACGCTGCTGCCGAGGAGATCAGTCAAAACATAGCCATCATGGGCGGCGATGCGCCTCGCTATACTGCCGATTCCAATCCCATTAGATATGTGTTTCAGAGATGCTGGGATGCCATCAGCGAAGTATCCAGTCCAGGTTCGTTCTATATTGCCCTTGAAACCGACCACAACTCCTTCTCATTGTCCATCCGCTCCTCATAGCAGATGACTAGGCTTTGCATGTAATTGGAAGTGACAAGTTTGTAAAATGCTGACTTTTAAATCTAGAGATGCAAAATCGATGGATTGATCAACACAAGCGTTACTTTGCACAACTGCTCGTGCAGGTCGATCAGCAAGTCAGCGGCCAAAACTTCATACGCGACGTAGATGAGTACATGAACATGCGCAGAGGCACAATTGGCGTGTACCCAGCCATCAACCTGACCGAGTATGGCTCAAACATCAACCTGCCACAACATGTGTACGAGCATCCAAGCCTGCAGGAATGCATGACTGTCTCGGCAGACCTGGTGATATTGTAAGAATTAAGGGTGCACAGCGTTTTATATTCAAGCCTTTCAAGCTGACACTTTGCGCTCTGCTAGGGTGAACGACGTCTTGTCTTACCGCAAGGACCTGGCCTTAGGCGTAGACCACAACCTAATTTCGCTGCTCATGGAGAAAGATGGTCTCAATATCCAGCAGGCAATGGACGAAATTGGTAATATGGTCAACCAATGTTACCGAAGATGGTATCTTGCTCTGGCAGAGCTGCCATCCTATGGAGAGAAAATCGACCGCGAAGCGATGAGATTCGTGGAGGTTTGCAGGGCGTTGGCGCAAGGGAATCTGTATTGGAGGCAAGTAAACCCAAAGTTTCGACTGTCTTGTCATGAACATTAGACGAGGAAAGCTAACAAGATCAACAGCTTCAAAACAGGTCGTTACTTAGGCCGCGAGGGCCATGCCGTCCATGAAACAGGCATCATGCATCTTCCACCCGCATAGAAGGAATCTTGATCGTTGCTGGGAAAATTGGAGTGCATTGGAGTGGAGCTTATCATAGAATGATACAAAAGTTGACGCAAGGATCGCGGGCGCTGCTGTTTCTCGTAGTGGATTCTCGACAAACCCCAGAATGGGAGACCATTTAGAAATACAGGACTTTTCTCGCAGCATATTGTTTTCACATGCAGCAACAGTGATTTTTGATTATATCTATGGATTCCAATGAAGCTCAATACCATAGGTATCAAGTGACCCCTATCACAAGTTGTTCATGTGCACCTTATCTGTCATGCCACTTTTAATGCCACCGTAACTTTGAAACTGCTGCTAAAGGATTACCTCCAAATGAATGAGTGCAGCCGGGAGAGTTTAGCTTTGATGCGGCAAGGAAATAGCCACGTTCTGATATCCAAGAGATAATCGGGTGAAGAAAAGCCATCGTAAGACATGAAGTTGCACATTCGTCGAACAAACCCCTATCTGAGTCGCCCATGAATCTTTGTGGGTGTTCTTCCTAAAACGAGTATCGAGGATTTCCGTTTCGGGATTCAGCGATCGGTAAGTCTCTAATTGGAAATCCCCGGCCACCTCTGGTTGGTTGTCGTACACTGAGAAGGGGCGCACCAACAGTATATGTGGAGGTAGATTATCCATTCCTTGCGGATTCGCAGAAGTGCGCTATGATATTCGAAGAACGCGACTCACCATGAATTACGATAATGTCATCGTAAATGAGACCCGTGAATCCAGGTCTAGCTGGTCTATCGGGTCCCAGCTTGCCAAAACAATCCACAATACGCCGCAGCAGTGGGGATGGAAAGCAGTGGTCACATGGATAATTACTATTGTAAGGATCAATTACACATCTGAGGCGTACTAAGAGCGATATCACTGATTGCTGCACATAAGATAATCTGTCGATGTATTGCCGTATGGAGCTACAATTTATGGTTTCATCCCCTGGCAAAGTTTCCAGGACCAACTTTGGGCCGGTGTTCTTTGGTAGGCAGAGAGACAAAAATGACAGCACCAAACTAAAGTATTAACGCGACATTCAAAAATTAGTTATATCGTTTCTTTCATAGCTCTCGGGGCAAAATCCATATTGCAGTTGAGCGAGCCCATGACAAATATGGTGTGTTTCGAACCATCGTTGTTTCGATTGCAAGCGACCTTGTTTTTGACATATTTTGCCAGGCAATATAGTCCGGATCTCGCCTAATGAGCTCTCGTTTGCCAGTGCGGAGAGCTGGAAAGCCATCTACGGTCATCCCGGAAGTGGCAGGCAGATTGCGCGAAAAGGACCTTTCTATGACGTCCTGGCTGCCGGCTTCAGCAGCAGATGCATCGGAAGCGAGCGTGATCCCCAGAAACACGCCGTCATGCGCAAGATTCTGAGCCCATCTTTTTCGCAACGTGTTTTGGTCGAACAAGAGGATATTATCTCGGAAATTGTTGACAGGTTTGTCATGAAAATGGGAGAAAAAGGGGGATCTGGAACAAAAGGTTTGAACATGACCAAATGTTACAACATGAATTCATTTGAGATTCTTGGCGAGATGGCTTTCGGAGAGAGCTTCCGCAATCTTGACATTGGTGAGTAGACTAATCTCTGGCTTCAGTCAGAAAAGCTTTGGCAGATGGCAGCTCCGCTGATTCCAAGACCAGATATCCTGAGTTCCTGGGCGGATACTGCACTCGAGCATCTCTACATTGTCACTCTTATTGATAATTTGCGGCGCATTGGGTGGGTGTCCAAACTTGCAAGACTCCTCATTCCCACATGGATCGTCACCAACAATCAACATTCGAACTATAGCCGCCAACAGGTCGAGAAGTCAGTTGAAAGTTGTCCAATGGTTCTCAGTCAACTCATGAACTAACGAAGCCTCTCGTTAGCCGTCTTCGAGTCAAAGCGGCTCGAAGCGACTTCGTCAGTCCGCTCGTCGACAAGGTTCACGCAGGAGAAGTCTCCAAGGAGGAAATGACAGCTCACGTTTCAACAATCGCGTACGTTCAATTAAGATTTCGTCGAGTTTGCTTCCATGAAATTTCAAAGGATTAAATTACCTAACGCGACCCCGCAGAATTGCTGGTGGAGAGACCGTGGCAACTACTCTATCAGCTTTGACATGTTTCCTCGGTCAGAATCCAGAGAAGCTAGAACTTCTCAGCCAGGATATTCGTGCCGCTTTCCAAACCTACGACGAAATAACCGGATCGAAGGCCCAGCAGCTACCATACCTGCAAGCTGTTATTAATGAAGGTCTGAGACTGTTTCCTCCCGCTTCTGGGGGCGCGACTAGGCTCTCTCCTGGCTTTGAGCTGCACGGCCAATATATACCTGAAGGCGTGAGTTTGAACAAACCAGGGCGATCAGCGCATTATTTACCAATTAAAACAACTACTGATGGATACACAGACCGACATCAGCGTCAGTCCCTGGTCCACCGTTCATAACCCAGAGTATTTCTCCGACCCCTGGCATTTCAAACCAGAGCGATGGTTGGACCCTCATTGCAAAGACAATAAGGATGCCAGTCATCCATTTCTGCTTGGTCCTCGGGACTGCTTAGGAAGAAAGTAAGTCATAATTCACTCTCATCGCTCTGAAATTTGACGGGTCTGACAAAGCTTCTACGTTCAGCTTTGCATGGATGGAGTTGAACCTCATGTTGGCGAAACTTCTGTGGTCATATGACATGGAGCTCGTGGATAAAGATATCAAATTCATAGAGCAGAGCAGAGTGCATGTCTTGTGGTGGAAACCGGAATTGTTTGTTAGATGGCATAAGCGTCCTACGTAAACGGCTATGTTCTGCCCTCAGACGTCTCTCATGCCTTCTTCTATCTCCCGCTCCATCATACCCCATTGACCCTGCGCTCTCTGTCCTCCAAACCAGTAGTTGCCTGCGGAGTCCTTGCCAAAAAGAATGAGCCCATCATTAAACTCATAAGGGCCTGGGACTGCCTGGATATACGAAGGAAACAGGGGGTCATCAAGTTTGTTGACAGATGCTGCCGAGAAATCGGTCTCGTAGAGTCTAGCCCTTTGCCAGTTCGTGAACATCAACAACTTCATGGAGGTGTCGCCAAATAGAGGAGGGGCCTTGTTGATAGGGTCCTGTCGGATTAGTGATGTATAGGCTTCAATCTGCTCTCGTGAGCCTTGCTCAATGAGCGTACGACGGATCTGGGAAGCCACATAGCTCAGCGGCTTTTGGAGAAGATCTTTCGCAGGTATCAGTGTCACAACAAAGCCGACGCAATTGCTTAGTATCGGCCTGTCGTGGGGTATGAGGTCTTTCAAAGCCCGTCGCCACTCATAAACCTGCTGTAGCGCCATCTAGAAGTGTCATTATGTTAGTATGCTGCACCAGCTTTTGATTGTTTTGCGCAATTACTTACCGTACACTCAGAACTTTCAGAGAGACTTGAAAATGAGAGGCGTGCAACCCAAGCTAGGATCACGTCTCCTTCACTCACAAACTTTGGCTTTTCTTTGCCGTCAATACTTGGCTGCGCCTCAAGCTCAGCCATGGCCTTTTCTTTGAGCCCCCGGAGGTACTCAGCAGGAATACAGACAACGCGATTCTCCTTCGGCCTGATGACCAGATTGTAGAAGTTCCAGAAGAGCCACTTGCCTACACTGATCGTGGACATGTGCTGATGAGAAAGAACGTGTGGCCTGGTCGGATTCTTGCCCAAATCTTCCAGAGCATAGGCACCTGTCAGTGGCTTTGGTATGTCAACTTCCCGCCCTTGAAGTTTCAGCGACCAAGCGTTGAGAAGAGACCCGATAGATACGGCATCAGCCGACAAATGCAGCCAATGAAGGACTATGACTGTCGAGCTCTTGAAGGAGACGATACGCAGGCCAAGCTGCGGCCGATCCGTGAAGAGGTAGTCATTCAATCCTCTGGGAATATCAGGGCCGAGGTATAAGTCCGATAGATGGCTGGGGTCACCAACAATAGAGGGCTGACCGCTGCTCGGTGGGCGGGGTATTTTGGATGCAGTGGGATGATCCTCGGCAGCCAAATGACTTAGGTCAACATGTTCAAATCCGACGGCTGGGCGGTCTGCGGAAAACTCTTTCGGGATGTGGTGTTCAAGCTCTCCACGGTCCTATACGGCCATTCCAAGTCAGATCTTCATCAATTGTTCAAGAAAACTTGCTTTTCCGGATGATTCGAGCACCATGCCTTACATTTCTTCTCAATCTGGCTCCCAACTTATTCCAACCCGGCTGATTGATCAGACCTCCTAGAGAATCATGTAGCAATACAGGCGCAAGGACGCTGTCAAAGTTGAAGAGGGCGTAAAAGACAAAGTTTCTGAAAATGATGGTATCATCAAAAAATCCCACGGGAATAACTTCATCAGTTGAAACACGCTGAGGTTGCGGTGATCTCCAATACTTGGCAAAAAGGTTGAACATTGTGTCGAATAATTTGCGGATTCTCCAAGCTTTCAATCCAAGGGCAGGAGGGTCGTCTCAAGAATCCGAGCCATTTTATGTAGTAAGATGGGCAGCGTTACCTTTTTCTTACAGACAAGGAATGTGATTTACGAACCTGGATCTTGATCAGGCTGAAGCTAGAATGCGGATAAATTACCCAGTTGCAGGAAAAGAAGTAAAAGGCCGGGCGAAAGTCGATGCCGGGGTAGGATGTGCCAATTTAGAGCAATAACCCTTTGCGGAATATGTAAGACGGAAGATGAGTCTGACCCTGAACACCTCACCCAATCATCCTCGACAGCGCCAACGTGGTCCCACTGAAGCATGCAATTGACACCAACGTATGCTCACTCGGACGTGTGGCTCGAGCAGGCTGTGCGGAATTTTATCTGTCTTGGGATGTTTGCGACTGTTTGCCCGAATGCTCTTCATCCACTCGTGTAACACAAGTCCCATAATTTCACAGGGAGACATCCACGGAAACGCTTTGTTTTGCTTGGCACCGCATTGCATTGGGACCAATCGCAAGCCGTGCTATCTTGTCAACATCACTGTGAATCATTCAAACTTGAGCTATGTATAATCATGCGTTTCGTTTTGAGATGATGATTTTTTGTCGACAGATGTCGGAGGCAATTTCATGTAAAATCAATAAAGACCGGCACTGGCTCACCACAATCAACCAAATGAGGCGCATGTTCCCCCATACAGTGGCAAGAGTGACACGTTGTCACATTTAAAACAGATAATTGGTCTTTTGCGCATCCGACGCCGTATAAAATCACCATTTCTAATGTTTTTGAAGGGTCCGATTGAGGATTTGCAGCTCTTCCAGATATTTTCTAACTTCTAAGTAAGCGCTTGCCTTAGCCTTTCCATCTGCCGCTGGTACTCTTCATTTACAGTGTCTAGGCCAGATAAATTCACTTTGAGACTCGTGGTTGAGATGAAAGAGAACAATTCCTTCATTCTCGAAGTTATAAGGTGTTCAGCAATCAATCGCCGATCAGCCCTATCCTCCACGACGAATGATCCCATGTTGATGTTCAGAGCAGAACCTGACAGTCCAAGGTCTTTGGCAATGTCTCCAGATCTTGCTAAAGATGAAGCTTTCAATAGCAACGAGACCAATTGTTGCACATTCATCAACATGAGAAGCGCGAGGCTCGGGGTAGTAGAACATGCCGAAGCGCACGTGTCGACACCCTTCCATCTGTACATGCAACGCTTGAAGAGAAGCAGTAGACGGTCCACTCGAACATTCTCGCCAGATGTCTGGAAACCAAATAAACCTGCAGTCAGGTCTTGGAGGCATGTGCATACGCTCGAGAACGAGTTTGCCGAGTCGGATAGGGAAGGGCTTTTAGGAAATCGTACGACGTCTATGACATCGTGAAACCCAGTCAGAGGTGATAGACGGGCAGGCAGCTTATCTTGGGTGGATCCCAAATGCCTTAAAGTCCATGAGTGATCAAGAGATGTCTCCAGAGGGTTTTCCAACATTTTGGCTCGTCCATCTTGCCCATGTGGTGTACTCCTGCTTTTATTGAGTGCTGACGAGAGGGTTGCTGTTGATAAAGCCCGATCTGAAGGATTATGGTTGCCAATGGACCTTTCATCAATATACTTTGATGTTGAAATCATGTCTGGAACATGTGACATGACACAAGTGTCGTTTATGAAACCAAACAGGCTGCCCATGTCGTCAATTTCATCTTCGGCTTGTCGATTTGCTATGTCTCGAGATGTAGCTGCCGTACTTGGACTTTCACTTTGGTCGCCAATTATGCCGATGTTGTCCAATTGAAAATCGAAGATGTTTTCTCTCCCAACAAATTCGTTCTGACCGCCTGGTGTTGGGCTGAGCGGTCTTGGCGATGTTGGACTTATGGCTGGGTGGCTGTCTCCATCCTGAACCGTTTTCTCCCCGACGACTTTGGCTGGTCTAGTTGATCTAGGTGGTCCTTCCTTGCCACTCTGATTTGATTGTCGAGGTGCGTGTTGATTTGAGCTGTACGTGCATGTCCTTCTCGTGCTGTGACACCGGGCACATTTGTCTTTGCTGAACTTCTCTCGACACTTGACGCGTGCTCTTCGACATTCGTCGCACGCTGGCTGCCTCTGCCGCCTGCCGCGAATCGATGAAAATGCGTAGAACTCTGTTGGAGAATTGTCTTCGTTCTTGTCAAAAGAGAGCGTTCCATACATCTTGTCGACCTGGACTGTGTGATGATTTGAGGCACCTTGCGTAGAGAATGGTACCAACCTTGGAAGTCCCTCGTCAGTCGAAACCCACAGCCCTCGGAGCAGTCTCCGAGTTTTGAATGAGGTGGTTCCCATGACACGTCATCGGGATGTTCTCGCCCCCGCTGCAGATTTCTGCGACTGGGAGGGGCTTGAAACATTCCAGTGCAGTGTGTTGCTGGTTGTTGGTTCCGATACTGGGGGCCGCAGGAGACCCTGGTCCCTTGCAGATAGAGATCTGTTGGTAGTCCCCGCCGGCGAATTCCTGGACATGTTTGGGAGTTTCGGGCTCGTGATGCAGCTGGATATGTGTGTACAGTTTGGCGTCAGTATCAACATTCAAGCCCATTCAAAACTCTAAGTAGGTAACGAATTTGACTTTCATCAATGCCAATAATGGTTAATTTTTGCAGACAAGTTGGCGTAGCTGGAGGGTATTCCCCAGGTGAATTCCTTCTGTACAACCCCTGATGAAATGTGGCAACCAACGCCCGGCCGCAAAAGACACCCTTACCGATAAACTTGGATAGGATGAATACCGACGTATCATTCGTAACCCAACCCCGCACCTCCTGGCTTGCATGCAAGTTGAGAAGAAGTACCAAGCCTACAGACCGCGAAAATCAGACGATATAGTGGGTGGGTTCCTCGAAGACCCTGTCAGACAGAGGGTGTGATGGGGCATCTAGGGCAGATTTACCAACCAAGGATATTTTTACACCCCTGCACATCTATATTTACTCTTACAGTGACTCCGAGATACTCGTGGTAGACGATTTGATTGTTTGAAGAATAGAAAATTGGATTTTGACGCTTCTTAGGTGCAAGTCATTCAACCAGCGATACGCCATGGAGATCGAGGATGGTGAGCTGGCAAACACCTTGCCCGATACCCCTGCAGAGCTAAAAGTCTCCATCGGTCCCAACATCGGCTGCGTCGGCTACATCTGGGAATCTTGTCTTGTTGGTGCAGTTTGTGTTGGCATGCACTCGCGAATCCCATCTGGCGAACATGGGCATCATTGGGAGGGTCATGGGCTGCTGACTCGCGAGGTGCATGGATAGGGAAGTTGCACGTCGCTTCTGCGTGTTGCTGCTGCTCTGTGTTGCTGATAACAGGATTTCCTTCGCCCCCATATGCATGGCAATGACTGCTTTGCTAGCTCTAGTGGAGTACCAGAATGCCCAAGACCTGTGGTATAATGTCGTGGGTTGCCCAATAATAGGTATGGTCCCTGAATCAACGGCCATCCCATTGACTTTTTTCTGAATGTCAATAGGTACATTGGCGTTGCCAGCCCTTGATTCGTGCGTGTCGAGCGTCACGTCAGCCCACCGCCTCTTTTCTTCGGACAACAGATCAGCCTCCGCTTGCTATGGCTATTGTTAACAGCTAGCGCAACCTAGCTTGCAAAAGTAGATGGGCTAGCCGTTATTCTGTGCGGCTAATGGTCCCGTAGTCAATTGTACAACAGAAAATGTCGTATTAAACAGATACACATCATCAGGAACTATAACACTGGCATTTTGACAAAGAAAGACCAATATAATATGTGTTACTTAGGAAAATGCCAACATGTCATTGCGGACGGTGACACAGCATCCCTCAGACTTTGATCACCACCTTTCCCACGTGCTTTCCGGAGTACAGGTAGTCACAAGCCTCCCGAGACTCGGAGAAAGGGAAAACGCGGTCAATTAGAGGAGTGAGCGCAATTTTGTGCTTCTCGAGGAAGTCGAAGAGCTGGATGTAGTCTTTTTTGGACCCAACTTTGATGCCCCTGCAATTTCGAAGAGTGATTAGCACAGCTTGTAGTCTTTTGTCTTGCCTGAACTCACCTCAGACTAGCTCTCTTGCTCATGAAGCCCAGAATCGCGCTCTGATCCCACTCTGCCTTGAAACCGTCCAGGAATCCAACCAGAGCAACATGGCCATTTTTCTGGCGCAGAGCATCCAGGTCTTGTATGATGGATGCTGGACCAGTGTTGTTGACCACGACGTCGACACCTCTACCGTTGGTAATGCGCCGGACCTCAGCTGCGACATCGGGTGTTGTCTTGTAGTTTATTCCTTGGACCGAAGGATGAAGTTCCTTGATGGCAGCGATCTTCTGGTCGGAAGACGATGTAATGATTGGCTGGACTCCGGCAGCAATGCACAAGAGGAGGGAGAACATGCTCACACCACCGGTCCCTTGTTCATAAGAATGTTAATTTCACTTTAGGTCGACAGAGGTATGATTCAGGATCACGTACCTTGCAACAGAACGCTCATGTTCTTTCCGGATGCATCGCTGGGAAGATCCAACACGTTCCAGGCAGTAACTCCGGCGCAAGCGAGAGTGGATGCCTGAAGAAACAGCTTTCATCAGCAACTACTCACACTGAGGGTAGACATTTACAGGGACATACCTCCTCCCAGGATAAATACTCGGGCAGGTGGACGAGCTGTTTCGCTTCAAAGACTGCATACTCTCGAAGAACACCTTGAGCATCTCCTCCGAGTGCTGCAACATCATCGTCAATGTAATCATCGATGTCGTTGATGTCAAAGATAGGCACAACGTGGTCCCCCAGCTTGAAGTCTTCAACAGCGTCTCCAATCGCCACGACCTCGGCTGCACAGTCAGATGCGATGATACCTCCGTCTATGGACTTGGCGGGATAGCGTCCATACAGTATGCCGACATCTCGGAAGTTCAAAGAAACCGCGTGGATTTTGATGACGACGTCTTTGGAACCAAGTTTCTTGGGCAGTGTCTCGGTAGCGGCTTCAACACTCAGGGGTAAGCTGCCGAGAGTTCGCCTGATGGACTGATAGGTCTCTGGGTAAGCCATGTTGAGATTAGGAAGACAGTGATGACTTGTGTTCTTAGGAGAGTAGATGCTGTTGTAACGGAATGAATGCAAAGTCTCATTTCACGAGAATCGAGAATGCGGGAGTCTTATATGATCTCGTCGGGTTGCGGGTACCGTACCATCATGCAAGAGGTGACCAATCTCCGCCGCATGATATATCAGATAGTCTTTGTGGTGAACGTTTGACGAAGCCGGGAATAACATGGGGTAAGGATTGTTGACTGCTGTCAGCAATGATCGAATTCGTGATAGGATGAGATCGAGAACACGAAGTCGGAGTGACGGCACGCAGAAGTAAGCTACGATCTGCCTTCCTGATTTGTAAGACGGTAAGACTCACGTTTGGTGAAACTCCGCTAACCAAAAACTCCGCTGTCCCCATTTGTAATCGAGCACTTCAAGCAACTAATGGCTCCAAGAAAAAAACGAAATACAGCGCTATCCCCACGAGAATCGCAATTTTTGCCAGCAGCTTAGATGTCAGATAATAAATTTCCATGGGCACGTCGCTGGAGCAGACCTTCGTGATTTACTTCGTGCTATCTTTCTACACTGCCACAAGCTTTCCTTTGTTGAACGACACGCAAATTTTAGGAGTAAAAGAATCATTTCCTCGACTCATGTTCCTCGATGAGCTCTGAGATCGGGGCATATGGCGATGTCCAGTAGCAACTACCTATGTAGGATGCTCATGGACTGGATCTATGGACATGTGATCGGTCGCAAGCATGTGGTTGGTCAGGGGTTCCCTGACCAATTGTGCGAGGCCTTTTTGTCACTCTTAACCACCAAATGCCCGAGGACTCTGTCTCTTTCTTTCAAATTGACCAATCAAAGGACTCCCGTCTCATTTAACCAGAATTTTCTGTGTTAGTCGTTGTCCAGCAGCGTCTTTCACCTTGACGGGTTGAGGCTGAAACCTTGATTCAAACCATAGTTCATCCGAAGCTTAAATGTTTCAACCTGCATGTCTCTGCCGTTCTCGGATTTGTTGCCGCCAGAACTCGACATTCAATGTCGTGTTCAACTTTTTACAGCACCATGCGTGTGCGGCTATCTGTGTCCTTCACCGCTTGTTGCGACCTTGCCCCCGAAGAGTCTGGACCGTTGAACAAGTCGTTAACCCCGAAACACGACAGATTTTTTTCCAATCCGCAAGCAGCACCCAGCTCGCTTATCGGAATTGCTTCACGCTAGTCCAGAGTCAGCTTTTCCAATCTCAGGGTCCGGGTCCACCCACGAGATTTAAAAACCCACCGCCACCTACTTCATCGCTTTCTCCGTTCCCTTTACCCCTCCAAGACAAATTGCCCATACCTCAAATCACCTTTTCTGCAGCATGGCATTCTTTCAATTACTTATTTCCAGCAGCAGTATACGTGCCTCTAGGAGTTGAACACACTTCACTCGCTTTGCATTGCTATCTTGCATCATCAGTGCTACCAAGATTGACCACAGAGACTCAATTGCCCCGGTTGCAGACGCCTGTCGACCCCGCGTGTCACCACATTGCTCAGATCGTGTGCATTGATATCACCACATTCACCCGCGACTAACGTGCATTCATTCACTGTGGACATCACCAAATTCAACATGGCTGCTTCACTCACGGCTAACCTACAATCGCTCACTATGACCGCTACCGACAGCGACAACATGTCTCAATCGACAACTAACCCCATCATCGACCTCCTCGAAAGCGATACCACCGCCTCACTGACGAGCTATCCAGCATCGAGCGCCTCGAGACCCTCCTCCGCCTCCTCAGCTCCGTCCGACGATCTTCCGAAAGCACAACTCCCGGGAGCACCCATCTCGCCCCTGTTCGAAGTACGCGACACACCCACAGCCGGCCGTGCCGTATTCGCCACCCAGAATATCGGAGCCAACACCCTCCTCTGGCGTGCAGAGGACCTCACAGTCTTCGCCCTCCTCCGCGAGTACAAGCGCGAGGTCTGCGGACAGTGCTTCGCGTACGACTACGGCCGAGACCTGCGCATTCGGGATCAGGTCGTGGGCTTCGCCTTCTGCTCGGAGGAATGCCAGAAGAAGTGGCACCAGGAAACTGGCGAGCTTGGCGTCCAGGCATGGACTGAAGTCGAGAAGCTGGTCAAGAAGAGGAGTAAAGAGGATAATGAACTGGTTGACATTGGTTTACCCCGGCCGCAAGCAAATGAAATTGCAGAGGCCTGGGAGGAGACCAAGGCACAGGCAGAACTTGTCCGGGCGTCAAGAATGGCGGAGTTGGGTGGCGAGGGCGTGAAGATCACAAAGCAACACCGCAAAGCTGTTCAAAAGGCGCTCCAGCAACCAATACAGCCGGACGTCATGAGCTTTTGCGTCAGCGGTCTTGTCGCCCGGTACAACCACCCCGACAAATGGGAGCATGTGCTGTCGCTCGCTGTGGATTCAACGCCGTACAGCAATGCAGACAACTTGAAGGCGTTCACTCGCACTTATCTGCATCTGCTCGCCATTCTTCCTCTCCGACTTCTTTCCCTCGCAACCCCGGAGACTTTCCATCAACTCATTTCGCACGACAGCCATAACTCATTCGGTATCCGCTCGTTGGAAGACGAGGGGTCTGAGTTCTTTGGTTATGGTTGCTGGCCATCGGCTAGTTACTTCAACCACTCTTGCGGCCCGAACATTGTGAAGAGGAGGGAAGACAGGGTATGGGAGTTCAGGGCTGCAAAGGACATTGCGACTGGAGAGGAGATGAATATCACTTATCTGGGTGGCGAAGAGAAGGATATGCCAAGGGATGCCAGGATGTCGATCCTGAGGAAGAATTGGGGTTTCGATTGTGGCTGTAAGAGGTGTCAGAAGGCATGATAACATACATTAAACCTCACCAATAATCCACGTCTCCTTCATACAATGAAATCGTCGCCTCCGTTTCGGAGACCTTGTGGTCTAACGCGTTCCACATCACACATCAACCGCGATGATGTCTTCTCCATTGGACACAGGATTACCCCCAAAGCGGACAAGAGGTAAATCCATCCAACGCTGTTGCAGTCCTTTTCCTGTCAGGCCCCGCCCGCCATTCGCCTTTGTAGAAATTGCAAATATTGACTCGACCAGAACGAACTCAGATCCAGTCTCGATACCTTCAATAACGCTGTGGGATGTGACTGGGATCATTGTTCGCTGGGAGGCCAAGTTTGTGTTGGAATCTGGCTTGAGGGGGGAACAGTCTGATGTTCTTCCACTGCCAACGAGACCTTTCGTGACCACCCCACTCGCACCAGCGGAGGATAGTATCAGCACTGAGCTCTTACTTTGAATGATTGCCTCAGTTACGCCCAGTGTAGCGTCATCTGAGATGCTATCAGTGACAGGAAGTGGCATGCCGTCGGCCGTTTTACGACTGAAGATAGCGAACCCGCCCTCGACCGTATGCAATGTCTTCAATTTCTCCCTGGCTTTGATCCGGTGGATTCGCACATGCCAGTCTGGCCAACGGTTCGTCGGCGGTATCAGTGTCGTGTCGACGGTGACCGCACGATCGCCCCAGGGATACCAGACAACGCTCGCCACTTGCACCTTTTCTGAACCTGAGGAAGTTGTGATATGAGCTGTTGAAAATCTCACTTCATCAGACTTCCACTTGACTGCCCAGGTCTCGCCCCCATCCTTGCTGAGAGCCAGGGCATTGTCGGGCGCAATTTGTTGAATAAGGGGACCTGTCGGCACAGAGAAGGCGAAAGCCGAGGAGTAAGCAAACTTGCAATACTTTGCCTGGTTTGCTTTCATTGGCCATGCGACGAACTGACCCGGCGAGAGGAGGAAATGGTGGTTGCTGCTGGGATGGTTGCAGAGAATCTGTTCTGGAGCCCGAACGACAGTCACTGAGTCCGAAGGCGCCGATTCAGGGTATGACGACTCGTCTTCAGTCCAGAATGAGTCGTTCTCGCTGAGTCCAACGGCAATGAGAGTCTTCAGGCACCAGTAGGGGGACTGCGGTGAGTTGTAATCCTCACACATGAACATGTTCCTGACTCTGATGTCAGTACCTCCTACGGACACATTCCATCCATTCACAACTGAAGGGGATTTGATGCCAAGGCTAGGGCTCATCATCATGAAGTCGCCAATGACTGGGACAGCCTTAAACTAGAAGAAAACGGGTGAAAGCTTACGGGTACAGCCATCCAATATTCAGAGTTCCATCTGGGTAGAAGATGTCGTCGGAGTTCTCAGCCCACCATCGAAGATGTCTCATCAAGAACCCCTTCACGGCACCGGGTGTGTTCAGAGGTGCCGGCAAGTCCTCTACTTGGGCCAGAGCCACGGCTGCAAAGTAGCCACCACAGGCAAATCTGTAAGTCAGGGATCGACCGAAGGGGATAGCGGCGCCTTCGAATAGTTAGACGCAACCTGTCTTTCTTCTGAATATGAAAATCGCAATACTTACCACCAGCGTCGAAATATCTCCAGAAAGTAGCTCCAAAGTCTCTAGCGCGCTGGCGATAGACCGCACTTCGCTTAGGGTCTAGATCTGCAGCAAAACGTGAATAAAGCAGTTGGCTGAACTGGATGGCAAAACTGCCAGAGTAGTAGTCCGCCTGGCGCCCAATCCCAATGGCGTCACGTCTCCCCGTCTTTCCGAACTGCTCAAACTCATCGTGGGCCTGTTCGGCGGTCTGCCAAGGTCCATCGGCTGACCATCCATCCATGCGATAGAAGGTATCCAAAAGTTCCAGGTCCGAGTTCAACTCGTCTCGAACGTCCTCGAATGGGACACCACAGACCTTGCTAAGCGCTAGGTTACCAAAGACTCGGAACCAGCGCCAGTTATTCTTGGGCATCTCCATTCCATTGAGAGTACGAAGCCAGTTCGTGACATTCTGTTTGGCTTGGTCGCTCAGTGGAGCGAAGATTCTCTCAGGGGCGGAGAGCAAGGCAAATGAGATAATCTCGGCCTCAACCATGCGTTGGTCCATATCGTTGATCTTTCCCCAGTACTCTGAATGTTCTGGATCAGTCCCGGCAACGAAGCCGTCGATCCACGGCTGGACCACTTCATTGATCGAGTTTGCCAATTCTGGATCGGATGTTGCTTCAACCCCAAGGAGAAGAGCCCCGACTGCCCACAGTGGTCTTGCAAACCCTTCAAGCTGGGCTGCTGTCTCGTCAAAGTGCGTCGCCGTTGAGACTGGGACCCGAATTCGGGCTTTAGACGGAGAGAAATGGGGTATCAGCGGCCGGAGGAGAGCAAGCGTGGCACGGATTAGGTCCGATCGGGTCCGGAGAGGGTTGTCTGAGAAGCCTGGCAGGGGTGGCATTTTGGATGAGTTTGGAATAGCATGAATTATTCGGGATGGCGAAAAGAGCCGCAACTGGTTATTGCAACCTTGCTAGGTCTTATTTCGTCCTGACAGAGGGGACGGATAATGAGTTCCACAAATCAAATCGGGCGTCGGGCGAATAACCGGGTGATTCTCCGGCGTTTTATGATCTGCCGGGTGCCTATTTCCTATGTTGGTTCCCGGCATACGGTACAACGGCAGCCTTACGGTCTGTGGGTCGCCAACTGAACGGAGCAATACGTTATAGAGATCATTTGTTCATCTTTCGTTCATATGAATAAATGCATAGGGTATCTAATCCACGTGCTTGACATCGGCACCTTTAAGGTTCTCTTCGTCAAGATCCAGCTGTTTCTGCCTCTTCTTTTGCTTGCGATATAGGAAGAAACCAGTCGTGAGAGAAGCCCAGCATCCTAGTATGAAGAAGAAGTTGACGATGTAGCCCTTTTTCCACCGGGGAGCCTCTACCACTGGAAAGACGACAAGGGGGTAGAAGCTTGAGATCGCGAAACCGAGCGTCTGATATTTCTTGTTAGCATTTGCGAATCTCTGAAAGTATAAGCTACGTACCAGCATGCTTCCTGTGCAGAATGCGCGTGCCTCAGCCGAATCCTTGAGCCAGTAGTTCACCGTTGGTACCAAGATGGGCGTAACGGCTGCACTGACGCCGAAGAGATAGTAAGACACAAAGTGCAGACCATGCGGCACGAACCAAACCATTTGCACAATGTTCGCAAACATGAAGATGGCCATGACGATCTGGAAGATGACCCATGTGGGATACACCATGCACAGGGATGTGGCCAACACTGCCGCCACGACTGAAACCCCCTGAGCTCCTGTGGGGATGGTGTTGATCTGTGGCACCGTATAAATGCCCCATTTGTCTGCTTGATCTTTGAGCCAAAGAGCCATCTGGCCTGTGTGAGGAGTGCATCAGCGTATGCCTGGCGAGATACATCATGCGATGATATGGTAAATGAAAACACGAACCGTGAGGGTACGCTCCTGACAGGAATAACACATAGGCGAGAACGCCAATGTACCAGTGCCAGTGACCAAAGACGCGCTTGAACATCTGCATGCTGATCTTCTTGGGCTCTTCGATGCCTTCCTCTCGCATTCTTCGTTGGCCGATTTCATGTTCTTCCTGAGTAAGCCACCAAGGCTTGCCGCTGGTGGGCATTCCAGGGAAAATGAAGTACCCAGCGATGCCGATGGGAAGACTGATACAGCCGTCGATGATGAATAGCCAGCGCCATCCTGCCATACCATGAACCCCGTTTAGGTTCTTGTAAGCTGCCGCTTGAAGATATCCACCGAACATCACACCAATGTTATTTGATCTGATAAGTGTCAGTGCGATGTGGAGGATGGGGGGAAGTCTGTTCGTGTTCACATACACATACCACAAGCCCGCGCGCTTGAAGAGTTCCTCAGGCTTATACCATGAGGATAGAATGAACAGAGAACCTGATGCAACTGGGGTCTCGAGTACGCCGAGTAGGAACCTGGTGCCGTAGATCTGAGGAGCGGTTTGAAGCTTGCATTGAGCAAATGTCAATATGCTCCACAGTACCTCCATAGTTGGCAGAAAGTATCGGGAGTATTTAGGTCGGGAAAGTAGTAGCATCGCTGGGACTTGGCAGATGATGTAGCCGATGTTATAGAACGTTTGGAACATGGAGTATCTGCACTCATTTTGTTAGTTGCCGTCAATCTACTAGTTGCGGTTTGTCTCAGTATCTTACTCGTTTCCAAAAAGCTTCAATTCTTCTTTCATGCCAGAGACGTAAGCGGAGTTGATGTTGGAAGAATCCAGCCACTTCAAGAAGAAGGCCAGTGATGTGAACGTGAGCAGAAAAGCATCAAGTTTTCGCAGAAACTTCTTCTCCTGTTTCGAAAGATGTGAAGGGTACCAGTCGAACATGTAAAGCCATGCGATCCAGAGGGAACGCTTCGGTGCTTGATTTTCAGTCTCGCCGGCCTCCTCCATCACCGTTGACGCAGCAACAGCTGGGACCGCTGCGTCCTTAGCCACATGATGTTCCGTCGTTGCATGTTGATGTTGAGAAGTCTCCCCTGAGACTGTGGTCGATGCCGTTGTAGCCATCGCTGCTTTCACCTGACGTATCTGTAAACAAGGAGAATTCTCCACGGAGGACTCAGAAGATCCGAGGCCGTGGTTCTGGAGCCGACGCCAAAAAACTGGAGATGCAACTCCACGCCGTCCTCGTATCTTTTTATGTGAACAAGCCGTCGATGCGACGTTCATCTGATTTACGCTACCCCAGCCAAAGCCACAATTCTCCTCCCACACGAACTCCAGCCGGGCGGCAGTGAGCGGTTCGCGTGGCGCCGGGCATCGGGCAAAAGCTCACCGGGGTGCTTATTCGACATGACCCCTGTCGTCTCTCCAGTTTCTCCGCACCAACCTCGTTCCACGAAACTGCCCACTGTTTGCTTTCACCCCGGTCCCACGAAGCCGAGAATGCGGGGAAAGCTCCGTTCTGGTCTCGCTCTCCGTCTGAGGGGGAGAAGAGCGAAGAAACCAAGAGGCGAGATCACCTTGATCAGTTAGCCCCCTCGGCGTTCAAAGTCCCTCGGCGATTTGCAACCGAAAGATGAAGGACCCCCAGTTCCCCCACAAGCGCCCCCAAATTCCCACCTCATAAACGCGGAAAACCCTCTTTGCCCACATCCTGCATCGTCGCGTCGCACGATTCCCTGGCCGACGATTCTCACGCAAAACCGACGGGAAGACACAAACGCGCTGCACTTGCGCCCGGTGTGCGCCCGTCCTCGCTTGTGCTCCTTGTTACGGCCGATCATCGCTCGCGACCCCTCAGCCCGGCCACTGCTGTCTGCCCACCCGCTGCCCGGCGATCCTCTTCGAGGCCATGGAGCTGGCCACGTCGGCATCCGCAACGCAGCAACCCAACGATGGGTCCTCCGAGAACGACATCCCATCTTGCCAGGGTTGTCGGCGCCGGAAGCTCCGCTGCTCGCGCGACCAGCCGACATGTTCGCACTGCAAGCGATTGGGTACGTCGGACTCATACGGCCGGAGAGCTCCGCCGATGTCTCACCTCCGAATTTGAGATGCTGATTGGCTAGATTCACCTTGTGTTTATGACCTGAAGAAGAACAAGCCTGGAATTAAGCCTGGAGCGGTGGAGAGTTTGAATCGAAGAGTAGGTGCGTAGTTAAACTGTTATCCGATTATGTCACGTATCAACCACGCGGATGAACTAATGATTACTCAGAGGTATTGGAGAATGCTCTGTTGAACAAATCAGAGCAAGGATTGCATTTTCCGACCTCGAGCGGAAGTGGAGAGTCGAGCAGCGGGCCTACGGAGTCTCAAAATGTTGTCGGCATTTTGTCTTTGCTGGCTCGTGAGTTGCACAAGCTCAATTCTAAGACTAAAGTGGGCTCTCAAGCAGGCAGTCCCGATGGTATTGGCGAGCATGCGGTGCTGTCCCCGACAACCTCCAGCTCGTCCCGAAGGTACACGGTTGATGGGCTGGAGATAGTGTCTCACCCTCACAACCAGCCCCGGAAAAGAAGACGCGTTGACAGCTGCGGCAATCCCAACATCGATCTCGCGTTTCCTCTCGAAGACCTCGAGAATATTACCACAAGTTTGCCATCGCCAGAGCTCCTGGAAGATATCATCAATATTCATTTCAACATCATTCAGCCATGGATTCCAATACTGCATGAGACTCAATTTCGACGACGAGTTCACGATCCAGAACAACTTCCACGATTGGTCGTGGTCCTGCACGCGATGGTGGTTGGTGCTCTTCGGTTCGTTGACAACCCCGAGACCCGCCTCTCGGCCCAAGAAGTTGAGCGCCGCACTTCAAGGTCCAGGAGCATCGTGGTTCTCAACGCAATGGACCATCTGTCTGTGGAGAATCTTCAGGCACTTATCATAATTGCTTTCTGTGATGTGAGTCTTCTTACAAGGAACAAGTGGACTCCTGTTAACGTTCAGGTTCAGATCGGGAACGGCGATGCATCCAAGGCATGGTCAATCGTGGGGTCCTTAACAAGAACTGTCGAGTACCTCCAGTTGAGCATCGAGTCGGACCACCGCGAAAAAGAGCCTCTATTGAAGCCATTGCCCTCGATAGATCCGCCACAAAACTGGACTGAAGAGGAAGAAAGACGCAGAGTCTTTTGGAACATCTTCAACTTGGACAGGTAAATATTCTGCATTCATAAGTTGTCGACGTTGGAAGCTAACTAGCCTAGGTTTTGTTCAGTCACCACAGGGTAAGCACTCAAGTTTTAACGTTCAACACTGGCAGCAATCGTGGGTGTCTAACATCCTTGTAGGTGGAACACGAGCTTGACCTCCGACGATGTCCACCGCAGACTACCTGCAGATGGAGGCCTTTGGCACAAGGAAGAGTCGGTTATTACCCCGTATTTTGGCATTTGGGACCGGTCGGCTGCAAAGATAGGCAATTCCATCGCTTTCTTGCCCGCACACTATCCAAGCCCGGAGCAGACAGCCGATGCACCGCCGCAAACACCGGTGTCTGCAAACCCAAATAAAGGGCCTAACACGGTCGATATGACTACTGTTGGCGCCTTTGCTTACTGTATTGAGGCAACCGAGTCGTTGAGCCGTGTGACGACCTACTTTCTCCAGCAGAAGATTAACTTTCAGGACCGTCAAGAAGTTAGCAGCTGGCTCACACGGTTCAAGGAGCTGGACCTTCGTCTTGTGCAGTGAGTTTCGCCATTAGTAACTCGCAGGCGCCCATGCTGACATTCAACAGTTGGAAGATGTTTCTGCCTCAGAAATGGAAGGACTCCAATATCTCTAGACAACCAGCGCTCATCAACATGGATCCTAACCTGACCTTGGCGCACGTCACCCACAACACATCAATGATCCTACTTCACCAGCGCATAGCGTACCCAGAGTCTCGCTGGTCGAATATTGTCAAGCTTCCTAGCTTTTGCAGTGCGGAAACCTGTCAGATTGCTGCAGTTGAGACTGCAACTATCACCCAGAAGTACCTCAAATACACACCCGAAAACAGCCCGGCAACCAGCCAGTTCGCGTTTTGCGTTTTCATCAGTGCCAGGGTTCTGCTAGGTAGGTCCACAGTTGGGAAGAGACTGGAGCATTCATGATTCACTGTCTAACAAGATATAGTGCACTGGCGTTATTATGATGCAGACCTTGTCCCAGAATTCTGGCTGCTTGTGGAAGGACTGGAGGAAATGGCCAAGCGTTGGGTCGGCCCGATTCTTCGAGAGAAGCATGCCTTGTGTCTTGCCGGCAAGTATGCTGCTCAACTACGGGATCTTCACCACAAGTGTGAAACGGACTCCCAGTTCACAGTAGATGTTCTAGGCTACTCCAGTGGTATTAGCGGTCAAGGTTGCAGTCCATCTGCCCAGACGCCAGGATTCAGCCACCATCAGGGAAACGCGCTCTTCTCACAGCCATCTAAGGCGGCTCAGCCCCCTTCATCGAGCCCCTTGGCACCTCACCAAGCGTCTACCGCATCGCAACCGAGACCGCCCCCAATCTTTCCGACTCAGCAATCTCCAAACCAGCTTCGCCAAGGGTCCATGATTGGGCCAATGGGTTCTCCGCTTAACATCACCGGATTTACTCCTCGTGAATCGGATGCGCCTGATGAGCTTTCCGCCATCTCGCATATGCTGATGGATCAGAGGTTCATGGAGATGGACAGAATCATTAGTTTCGATGACATGATGTTTACAGCGCAAACTGCGAACCCAGGACAGCCCGGTATGTCAGTAAGTGGGTGGAATCAAGTAGACAACTCACGATTGGAGTGACTTGTTCCAAGGTATGGTAGGAAGTAATGACGGTGGTAGGAAGTCTATTTGAGATACCCGAGTTTGCCCTGTCTATAAATGCATATTCAAACCAGTCCCATCTTCAGCAATCTGTTGCCGAATTCAATAAGATAGTAGTCGCCATATACTAGCCCATGGTCCCAGTATCGCTTGTGGTCGCGTGCATTGTGGTTCGCCGTCGCATTCTTCAGAATGGCCTCAAAGGTCTTGCCCTCCTCCGTATCAATGGTCGTGATACTGCCGTTTTCCAAAACAAACTTGGCCTTTTCAGCGGCCAGCGAGAAATCGAGGGTATCCTTAACAATGAGAATAGCCATGTTTCGCCATTTCACACTCTCCTCGTTGAGTCCCTGGCCTGCCAGAGCTTGAGAGAGAACAAGCATGCCGTTAGCAGCAATCACGCCGGCCGACGAGTCTCTCAAGGGATTGGCCTCATCTTCAATGGGTGCATCGAAATCCCAGAGAGGAACGTAGCGGCCCTTCGTGCGGTTCTCTCCTTCAATGGGAAACTCAACCGACTTTGGCGAAGTCTCAAGACGGAAGATGAAGTACTCGGCCAATCCAAGAGCAACGTCCAGGAATTCCTTGTCGCCAGTCCACAGGAAAGTCTGGGCATAGCCGAGGATGGCCCATGCCTGCCCTCTCGCCCAAGTGGATTCGGCCTTGTATCCCTGGCCGGTGCGTCTCTCCTTGATCTCGCCGTTCTTGGGATTGAAGTTGATGACATGGATGGTACTGTAGAATGGGCCAGTAACAAGGCCTCTGGGATCCTTTTCCGTCCGAAGGTTCGACTTGATCAGCGTTTTCGCATGCTTGGTCGCCGCGTCCCACAAATACGTTTCACCTGTGTGCGATGCTGCGTAGTACAACAGATCGAGGTTGCACATTGAGTCAATGATAACCAGAAAGTCATCAGTCAAACTTGTGATGGTGACACCATGTTGAGTCAGGGCGTCCCACGACCGCATCGCTCCAACGGTGTCGTTGTACCGGGTGTAAAGAGCTTTCGCTGCAGTGATGATGGAGTTCAAAGCTTGCTTGTCTTGTGCAACCTCCCATCTTACTCTCATTGATGGCTGAATCATGAAAGACATGTCATGGGTGTCTGTTCGCTTTGCCGTCTCGTGGAGCGGTTCTGACCATGCGGCGCCGAGTGACCAAAGTTCTGAGAGCAACGCAGCCTTCTCGGTACCACCTGGCATGGTTTGAGGGAACTTGGCTAGTCTCTCGATGAGGGAGTATATGCTCCCTGGGAAGAAACCGCATGTCCAGAAGGAAGCCTCTCGTAGGTGGTATTTCCCCGCTTCGGGGCCAGTCTGGAGCACATACTCGGGGTATGCTGTTGGGGGATTCTAGATATCATGAGCAACTTGTCATCATCCCCTGACTTCGTGATGCTCACATTGTTGACCAGAGAATCCGTTGCCGTTTTGAAGATCTTGGCGGTAATATTTTCTTCGAACAGGCCATTCAGCTGGTCTTTGGTTGACTTGGACCGAGACATCTTGGTTCTAGAAGCAGTCCGGCCTCCGGTCTCAGAAACGCTAGTGTCGCTATCAGCATTCAGTTCCGTGGTACTGTCGGACTCGGCGTAAGCAGCGCCCTTGTTCGAAGACAAGCGGTCTGCAGGGGTCTGGTTGATGATTGTACCAGGGGCCATGTTGTTGATGATGTGGGTTTGGTGGGAAACAAGATTCCTCTTTCTAAATGAATTACTCACTTACGACCAATGTCTTGATGCGAGATCGTGAGATCCCGGGCTAGCCTTTTAAGTCGAATGTGTCGTGGAGCGGGCCAAGGCTTAGCCTAATGTTTTTGCGGGAAGAGTTGGCAATGGACAGATTCCCCGGCCTGGCATTCGGGACAAGATGTCGTACGAAACCTTCTTTCTTCTGGAACGGCGCAGTCTGTCTGATTTCTCGGTGGAAACATCGGGCAAAACATCTTACTGGAGCGGGAATCGGGTGGTGTTGTGTCGGCCCTGCGGGGTTGATCGCCCGGGCGATCCCCCGATGCCCGATGTCGACATCTGGAAGAGCGCTGCTCAATTCTTCTCTCACTCGCTTGAGATGATTGGATTCATGACTGGACGGAGATTATTGAATGAGAGCGACCTCTATAGAACCTTTAATCAACTTCTTCTCTGTTTAGATAAACATCAAGTGTCCCGAGCGTCAAGCGACATGGATCCTGACGATGCTTAGCCATCGACATGCGCAGTTCTTGAACATGCAACTGTATGCATATCCACGATCAGGACATCTCATGAGAGTTCTGAATGGACAGAAAACTCATGTATCATAGGCCGTTGTTGTTGTTGCTGTTTTTTTTCTCAGGTCCTGTATTGGGTGGGGTTATCGATGCCACCCGCGATAGCTCAACCGTGACGCGCTCAATGCTTCAATTCGCGGTCGGTTTTCCCAATATCGAGACTCTTTCCAATAATTGCGTTCCTCAAATGTGCCACCAACAACATTTGTTTTCTGAGAGATACTACGAGTCAGCCACAACTTGTATTGCATGCAGCCAAGCCGAATATCCGGAAACATGTACACATACGGATCTTGGCTTCCGCTGGCTGACGCCGCATTGCTGTGATTGCTACCAAGGTACCAAGTGTTTCCCGGGCACGCGATCAGTTTCCCGATCCAACCACAAGCTCCTCAAGTCTTATCTTTTGAATCACCTGATCGGATCCAGACGTGAAGCCGTCCGAGTGATAACGATGCTACCAGGGCCCTGGTTGAACCCTTCTCCTTCGGGTTGGCGAGTCCGGTTCCCCTGATGCACACATTTGGCCTTGGCAACTCGTGCATCATCCCCACGCTGCGGCATAGGGCTGAAGAACGGTTCATCCGATGCAACACAGCTGAAGACTTCGAAGAACTCGAGCCGCGATGAGGCTTGACTCGCACACGTTTCTTATCGGCTCAGCCATAAGCACTCCACTGGATTACGAAAAGCTTATCAGCTTCTCATTTTATTAATCCCGCTCGACGTCACAAATGTGACCAAGACAAGCCGGGGAAATTGGGAACCCCACAAAGTGGATGTTACGCGACGTCGCGACACCATCGCCAACGAACGCCAACAGTCGCATTCGAGTCCGGTACCTTGGCGACCCCAGTATCTACTAGACTCAGCGCGGTAAGCGAACAGGAGGGACCATGATTCCCTGAATTGAGTGAAGCCGAAATTCGGGGTCGCCTTCGTCCAATCGCCGCCTCCATTTTGCTAACGTGACAACGGCCCGGCCGCCGTTGAAAATGGGGGTTTCTCCCGCTCCCTCCCGTTCCCTTCCGTTCCGTTCTTTACCTCTGCCGGCATTGTTCTCTCAGATTGGTCTCGAAGTTTTGGCAAGGCGCAGCTACCCTCAAGAACACTAGCTCGACAACGCCATCACCGCAAGCAAAGATGAAGACCTCCGTCAACCCCATCGTTGCCTCCCTCGGGCTGGCCCTCGCCCGTGGCGTCGCGGCCGTTCCTTCGGTCTATGCCAGCAACCACACCGTTGGCCCCGAGCTGAAGACCTGGCCTGCCGAAGCGGCGAAGTCCCTCAACGCGATGATTGCCGCCAACGCCAACCAGAGCAACTATGCCGTATTCGACATGGACAACACCAGCTACCGCTTCGATCTTGAGGAGTCGCTGCTGCCGTTCCTCGAGAGCAAAGGTGTCATCACTCGCGAGGCCATGGATCCCTCGCTGAAGCTGATCCCCTTCAAGGATACGGCCAACTACACGGAGACGATCTACAGCTACTACCTCCGCTTGTGCGACGTTGACGACATGTTGTGCTACCCCTTTGCGGCCCAGATCTTCAGCGGCATTCCTCTCAGCGAGCTCAAGGGTTACGTGGACGAGCTCATGGCGCTCAACACCACCATCTCAACCACCTACTACGAGGGCGATGTCATTACCCCCACCGAGGTGTCTCCTCCCAAGATCTTCACCGGCCAGGTCGAGCTCTACAACAAGCTGATGAACAACGGCATTGACGTCTACGTCATCACCGCTGCCGCCGAGGAGCTCGTCCGCATGGTCGCCTCCGACCCCAAGTACGGCTACAACGTCAAGCCCGAGAACGTTATCGGTGTCACTCTCGTCATGAAGAACCTGACCTCTGGCGAGCTCACGACTTCCCGCAAGCAGATCACTGAGGGCACGTACGATCAGGAGGCAAACCTTGGTCTGGTCATGACCCCCTACCTGTGGACTCCTGCCACATGGATGACGGGCAAGTGGGCTGCCATTCTCACTTACATTGACGAGTGGAAGAAGCCCATTCTCGCCGGCGGTGATACCCCTGATAGCGATGGCCCCATGATCTTCCATGGCGTTGACGTCTCCAAGGGCGGCATCCACCTGTGGATCAACCGCAAGGACAGTGCGATGGAGGAGATGAACGGCATGATCGAGGAGTACACGGCCGAGCAGACGAAGCTGGGCCTCCCCGTTACTGCCGATAAGAACTGGGTTATTGTCAAGCCGGATGACATTCTGTAAATCAAAGTTTCTGTTTGGAGTGCGCCCAAGTATACAGCACCCTGGGCACAAACACTATAGGGAAGCAAAATAGAACTAAGAGTAATGTCTATGATATACATTTGATCTCTGTACACAGTCTTGCTAGTGTTGAACTCAGACTTCCAGGCGGCGCGTGGGTACATACGTCCACAACGTCGGTGTTCAGCACTTCACGCCCATCGACACATCCACTCACATTCCCAATTGATACAAAAAGCAATTCGCAACGCGACAAGACAAAAGATTGGACGAACAGGGAATCGAACCCTGGACCACTCACATGCTAAGCGAGTATTATACCACTAAACCATTCGCCCAAGATGATTTCGCCCGGACTTGAACCGGAGACCTTCAGTGTGTTAGACTGACGTGATAACCAACTACACCACGAAACCATTTGGATTGTTGAAGACGTCGAGGGAAAGAGACGCTAAGATTTGACGGCGGGTCGACGGGGTTGTGGGAATGGCTAAACCCTGGTGGGGGTTGAGTCTTGACTGGGGATCTTGACGGGCCCGCATCAAGAATTGAACAGCAGATGGGTGAGTGAGACTCCACTATCTCACGAGAGCATTGCTGGAAAGAAACGATTATGCCGAGAGTCAGTGATAGAAGGTATTGTAAGAAAATTTAAAGTGAGCGGGATAATGCAAAGCTCGACATGTTGACTCATGAAGTTTGGTCGGAGGTATTGTATAACGTGCTGGCATTGTCAAAAACTCTTCTTGCATCAGGTGCATCACGCTGACCAGAAATAATGGGTTTGTGGCTGTCAGCATGTGAAACCCCGCCTCATCAGAACTAGACTCATTTGCGACAAGCAGTAGCTGACATGCCTCCACTTGAACGTAGTCATTCATAGAAGCGCAGCGACTGTATATAAGAGCTTCGCGGAGATAGTGCGGACTGAACTTTGATTCTGAGAAGTCTTTTTACAGTTTGCAGAAGCGGTTTCGAGCGCAGCCCAAGTTCACCAAAGCAGGGAAGCCTTGGTCATTACTTAAAACGGACGACACAACGCACCGGATCATCTCAAGCAACTAGAGGAATATCAGTATAAGAATACTGAATGGAGTAGCCTGAGCTTGAAATATTATCTGAGTATACAATATCACCATGAATGCACAGCGTGACTTTAGTAATTCCCGCCAAACCAAGCGGTCGCTCAGTTGCAGACCCTCAACAGATTTTAACTAATCATGTAACATCATCCCATTGCTCCATTTTTAGGGGTTCACTCGGTTGTTTGGTCCCACTCGCAAAGTCTGGATTCCTTCAATGGAGCCTCAAACGAGTTAGCCTGCATACCACATAGCCGACATCAAGCTGAGGTCCGTTCTGGTAGGCAGTTTGCTATGTCCAGGGCCCTTCTCCATTCTATCTTTAGGCCATCAGAAACTATGTAGCTAGCATTCTTTGAGTGATCTTTAAAATCCCATGGCAATGAATTACTAATTCTGAGCCGACATAGGCGTTCTGTTTAAGTATTTGGAAAACTGCAGTGCCCACCTTGTGCTTAGCGCGATGAATGACGTCGCCTACACAAGCCCCGGCGTCACCATTCGACATTTGGAATTAAAAAAGGTGACGAAATTCGGCCTCACCACCCGAGGAAGAATGAAGTGACCAATTCCTCACTCTAAGCGAACCCCCATCACAGGCAAAAACTGCTTCAACCGTATTATATCCCAGCAACCACGCAGGATTGCTTCCTTCATCTCTATATTGCAAACCATCTCTACTGCAAACCATTTTCTGCAACAAATATGGCACCAACGAAAGACAATCTCGGTTTCCAGTGCGCCGTCATTACCGGTGGCGCTGGTGGCATCGGAAAGGTCATGGCCCAACACTTCATCTCAAAGGGCAAGAAGATTCTCCTCGCTGGCCGCACCGAGTCAAAACTTCAGGAAACGACAAAGGAGATTGGGGCTGCAGGCTACTATGTGCTTGACACCGGCGACGTCGACTCCATCCCGAGCTTCGTCAAGAAGATCACCACCGATCATCCGGAATTGGACTGCCTAGTCAACAACGCAGGGGTCCAGCGACCCCTCGAGGTGCTCAAGGACGATGACTTCCTCTCAAAAGCCGATCAAGAAATCAATATCAACATCCGCGGTCCAATGCACCTGGCTTTGGGCCTACTGCCACACTTGCAGAAGAAGGAATCGGCTCTGATCATCAATGTGTCGAGTGTCCTGGGCTTCATTCCATTCTCAATCATCAACCCGGTCTACAATGGCACGAAAGCTTGGCTGCACTTCTGGAGCATGAACCTCCGCACTCAGCTGAAAAATGGAGGTTCCAAGGTTAGAGTGGTGGAAATCGCACCGCCGACGGTAGCTACTGATCTTCACCGGGAACGATCGGATCCAAATGACAACAAGAAGGAGAACAACCCTGACGCTCTGAGCGTGGATGAGTTCATGGAGGAGGTTGCAAAGAAGTTGGAAAACGGTGATGAGACGATTGGCCCTGGCATGGCTGGTGAAGTAATTGACCGCTGGTACGATGCGTTTGGCGAGCAGTATGCTAAGGCGGCGTCCGGCAAGTAGTAGAACCAACGCCAGGCTCTCTTTCATAAACATCTAAGACGGAAATATTTCGATAGGAGTTGAAGAATCCTAAGGGTCAATCTCAATACTGTCCATTATCATTTCCTGCTTGTTCCTTCGTGTAGTGTCTTCCATGAGAACTCCCCAGGCTGAAGTTTTCAGATCTTCCCCAACGTTTTCAAACTATCGGTCTTCGATCCGTAGTGATCGTAACAACCAATGACTCCATTTCTAACCCAGATGCCGTAGGCTAGACAGTCACCTCAGGTTAGCCAACTGAGCATGCATGCTATTTTTGGGAATACTCACAAAGATCTAGCCATGACCAGTTGTTGCCTCTCCAGAACCAATTCTTTCGCGGGCAATTCGAGCAGTACAAGTACAAAGTGCTGCCTTTTTCTTTTGGGTCTTGCTGCAGTCTACAGCCCTTGCACTTGTGGCCTCCGCTAAGGAAGAATGAAATTAGCTGCGTTTGAGGTCGACAAACTTGCATGGAATTCAAGTGAAACGTAACGTGCCTTTCTAGGGTATCTGGGAGAAAAGCCGAAAAAGTATGCTTGGGGCAAGAAAAGGGGGACTCAACGCATCGGCCCATTTGAGGAACCCATCAAAGTTACCGACACACCATCGAAGATCAATCCACGTGAAGACTTCGTTACCGGCGTCATTCTTGCAACGGGCATTTAAGACGATTGGCGTCTCATAGTCCGGTCCACCAATATCGTATGTGATGTCCTTGCACAGATTCTGGATACAGTCAGACTCGAGCGGGCAAGTCCTGGCTATGGTCGTAGACGCAAAGATGGGTAGAATGACAACAATAGCGAGGTTTGTGAGACGCATGACTGCGACGGGCAGACGGTCTATGCACTCAACTTGTCAAGGCGAAAATCTGACCCCCAAACGTACGGAAAGATCCTCTAGAGGCTCAAATCGGCCGAGGGATTAGTGGACGCGGCTCGATGTATTTATCAAATAGGTTCTCTTTGTTTCTAATCGACTCATTTTTTCAACATTGAACAAAGTCAGATTGAAGCTCCAAGGCTATCGCACTGTGTTTGAGGCATTACCGACTGTTCATCTTTGAATGAGAGAAAGAGACCGAAAACGTCTAAGGTACCTTTCCCGGATGTTGATATCAACCTCTGACAGAAGGACACAGGGAGAAACTCAGAATGGCGCTCTTTGGCGAGATGCTGGACCCTGGTGCCCCTTTACGCCACCTTTGTGAAGTTCCAAGCCATGATGCTAGCTGAGTTTCATGGTCTTCTCAGCTTTCATCTTTGAAGATGATAAGGCCTTCGGGCAAGTCAAGTGGAAATGTTTATTGCAGTACAATACAACTGCTTCCAGAAAGTAAAACAAGATACTGAATGTCAGTTTGAACTGCTATATGTTGCCTCAGCCTCCACCATCCATGTGGCACACATCCAAATTGTGCAACATCCACCACATGAGATAATATTTGATTGCCAGCAAACCTTTGACCATTTGCAACTCACGGCTCAACAAAGCATTCTTGTATCACCATCTTTGATTGATCATTGGCAGCCTATGCAGCCCTTTTCATTCGGGTCATTATCTCAAATGATTTAGCGGGCCTATTGTGGACCTATGGAGCCACTGGTCGGATTTGAGTTGACACAAATTTTCATTCCATCAGACCCATAACCGTGACTCATTTCCATGGCTTCTTGAGAGACTCATGCTCGGGCACCGCTCATCTAATACGTCCCACAAGCACGGTAGCTCAGGGGTAGAGCGCTGGGCTCATAACCCAGAGGTCCCTGGATCGAAACCAGGTCGTGCTAGCTTTCATTTTTGCACTTTTTCTTTTGCTTAGGCTACGCATAGGAAGTTGGTGATGTGTTTCTTCGTATTCTACTCATTGATTCAAGCGCATCATCTCTACTTAAGGTGCCTCTATATCTTCCTTGAAATCTCCGAGTCTTAGATTTTTGCTCCTCGAAAGTTACAGACAGGATGAATTAAGTTGGCATCAGAGTCTTCCCCTCAGCGCGTCTTTGGTCCCCTAGTCTTTATCAAAGAGTCGCCATCTGCTCTCGTTCTTGACCCAAGGAGGACGATAATTGACGGGATTGGCCAATTACCCATGCAAGAAAATGACCCCACTGAATCCTTCCAGTAGTCTTGACGTCTCATTCATCAACGCGCTTCCCTCAAACCCCGCTCGTTGCATGCTCGTTCAATAGTCCTCCTCTCGTGCTCTTTTTGCCGCACACCCAACAGACGGTAGGTCACAATCGAAGATGAACAAGCAATGCATCTACTGCGCGAGGCTATCAATCGAAGCACTGGTCGAGCTCGCCAAGATCAGCTTTGAAGCACAGAGATTTCCACAAGATGCCTATTACCATCACCACGACTCGTTCAGCGCTCTTGAGCAGTCAGCTCACGATGGCTGCGATCTCTGTCAAGTCATACTCCGATGCTTCCAGCAGACACCTTGCGACGTAGAACAACCTCTGGAGTGGCCACAAGAATGGAATGAAACAAGAAAGGCGTTCTCGGACGGATATCCCCAAACAATGTACTCTGTTGCGAAGGCACTCGACGTCTCAGACGTTAAACTTTGCATCAACACATCACATCTGTACGATTCGCAAGGGTTGAGGGATGTACAGGTCTTTGATGAAATAATTGTCCAAGTCGGAACCTTGCACATTGAGACGGACGAGAACTATGGCGTATGGTCATTTCCCCAGCTTGTATTGAGACTGAGTTCTCCTAAAGGTTGGTGGGAAGCAATCAGATCAATCAGAGGTTCATGATCCTAAGCTCACATCTCTATTCCAGACCAGGCGGTTTATGTGGAAACATTCCGTATTGGGAGGTTCGAAGTTGACCCAGATCTCGGGTCCTTGACAAATCACCAACTAGCCAAGGAATGGCTTACAGAGTGCTGCCACGATCATGAATCATGTCTCTCGCATCAGATACATGAACTTCCGAGCAGAGTCATCGATGTCGGTAGCTCCTCGAAAGAAGGCTCGGTTCGTCTGCTTCTCTCCCATGGCTTGAAAGCAGACTACGTTGCCCTGAGCCACTGCTGGGGTGGAGCAATATCGCCTCTTTTGACGACCGAATCAACTGCCACCTTCCAACAGAACATCGACATTGAAGTATTACCGGCTAACTTTCGTGACGCTATCACAATAACACGTCATCTTGGCATTCGCTATCTGTGGATAGACTCTTTGTGCATACAGCAAGATTCGAAGTCGGATTGGGAGGTCGAGTCCAAGAAAATGGGGCTGGTATATCGAAACTCAACAGTGACGATCTCAGCGATGATTTCCGGGCATAGCAAGTCAGGGATCCTGAAAACCAGCCAGTCGGCACATAGTCTCGGTGCTTCCACCACTTTGGACGTCTTTGGAGGCAATAATGACACATCTAAGGTCACCGTGAGACGGAAGAATCTACAGGAAGAGAACCTCATATCTTTGGATAGGCGCAGTGCGCTGGCAGAGCGTGGTTGGACCCTTCAGGAGTACATTCTGTCTCCAAGGCATCTTTTATACGGGCAAGAGATGATTTACTGGAGATGTCCTCAAGGTTTCAAATCTTCCGACGGCTTACCGCCAGGCAATAACTCACCGCACACGATTTACAAGGATGCTGCACAAGTCATTTGCTCCGACATTCTACGGCATCCTAAAGCAGTACCGCCTGACATCGATGCTGTTTTTCGAGACTATTCCGAGCTTGTCAACGCGTACTCGCAACGAAAACTGACATACGGCTCGGACAAGCTGCCCGCGTTTTCCGGTCTGGCCCAGCGACTTCATCCGGCCATAGGAGGTGAATACCTGGCTGGGATCTGGACGGCCAATTTCAGACAAGGCCTGCTCTGGACAGCAGAGATGAAATTTTGTCAGCATGTCAACGAGCCTTATCGAGCACCATCATGGTCATGGGCTGTGACCGATGACCTGGTGCTTTTTGAGGGCCCACAGGCGGTTGAGGAACAGGTAGTGCTGAAATCGACGCCATCAAGCGCCAAACTTCTGGAGTACAGCATCAACCCTAGGGTCCCTGACAACCCATACGGCGAGATCCTCTCAGCAAAGCTGGTGGTGGAAGCCTTGACGAAACCTTTCGTGCGAAGCCGTCAAGTGGTCGAGACCATTCTAGACCCGAACTCGATTGGAACTGCCAACTTCGATGAGCCAGCTGGCCCCGAAGACTCGGTTCCCATGGGCTGGGCGAGCCTTTTTCGCATGAAAACGGAAGGTGGAGACTACATATTCAGCATCATCACTCGTCCAGGCGGCGATGCTGATTGGGAAGTCGACTTTCATTACTTTCGGGATGAAGAATATCTTTTGATGCTCGTTTATACCGACGACGATGTAGCAGAGGACGAGGAGACTGAGTGGTCGCAATCGCCTGCGTTTTGCCTGATACTTCGACAAACGAGCGATGAATCTCAGGAAACATACGAGAGAGTCGGATTTGCAAAGTTGCAAGAGCCTAGGCTGAGATGGCTCAAGACTTGGGAACGATGCGTTCTGACGCTTGTGTAGGAACTTAATCAACAACGAGAGGGTTGTCTCTTTCAATGCGACTTTGAAAACGCAACCCGCGGACATGTGAAGATAAAGTCGGCCCACCCCCGGAATCTGCGCATGAGTCGTAACCGCACGAAAACGTCGGTGTCATCCGTGACCCTGGTCATCATAGGCCTGTCGAATCCCGCCTGTGTTTCCTATTTCTCTCAGTCTCCTCATGGCAACCCCAACAATATTGCGACTCCGATGCGGGGAAATCGTTTGCCAAGTTTAAAATCCGACGTGGTTTCTGCTCCGGTTCGTGTGGAGAAAAACATGGCCAGATCGCGGGGTCGCATCACACATTTTATAAGCGCCCGACTCGGAATCGCGCGCTCTTCTTAAATGCAACCTTCCCCCGATGTGCGCATTCGGCTGATTCCCCCGCGTTGTTTACCCAGGCGCATCCGCCCGTTCGTCTTGTGACGCGCATCCTCGGCGCGGAGCTCGGTGGATAGCCTATATCGGAACGATATTTCAATGGTGCGCGTAACAGTTGCGATGACCTCACTAAAGCTCGACTTGAGCTTTCCCTGCCGGGGAACACGGGGCCGTGCGGGGAGGCTGGTAGCATTTCGCTCTTGGCATCAAGCTATAAGATGAACACGAGTCGTTCGACGAATTATGCTTAAATACTGTTTCGTTAGATGCGATGATTGAGACTCTTTAGTCGTCCCGATTCGACCACGTCTATACATCGCAGCTCCAGTGCAGAAGCCATGGCCTCCGTCGCATTCACTCTTCTAACGGCGCTTGCCAGCCGGGCTTCGGCCAAGACCGTCAAGACGCCGACGCCTCAGATGGGTTGGAACAGTTACAACTACTACAACTGCTACCCGAACGAGACGATCATCAAGGAGAACGCTCACGCCGTCGTGGACACCGGTCTCGCGGAGGCCGGGTACTCTACCGTCACGACGGATTGCGGTTGGCCGGCCAAGGACCGTGATGCCAATGGAGAGCTTTTGTGGAACCCGGCCCTCTTCCCGTCCGGAGGCGCTAAGGAACTCGGCGACTACCTCCACAACCTCGGCCTCAAGTTCGGCGTCTACTCCGGCGGAGGATCCTTCCAATGCGGATCCACTGATCAGCCTGCCTCACTGGGTATGCAAATCATCGTGGCTGCGAGTGATTGACTGGAGTTAACGATGATTTTAGACCATGAGTTCACCGATGCGAAGTCCTTTGCTGCTTGGGGCGCGGATATCCTCAAGTAAGTTTAATCTCTCGAACTCAAGGACGATTCTGACAAGGCCAAAGATACGACAACTGCTACCCCATTGACCCTACGGTGATGGTCGACTACGTCTCTGAGGAGGCCATCTCCCCGGACCGCTTCGTGACGATGGCTGAGGCGATGAACACCACCGACCGAGACATGGTCTACCAGGTTTGCCAATGGGGAACAGGAACCGACCTGGGTGTTTGGTCAGTCGTCACTTACCCGCATTTGTCTGCTGACATTGACGGAAGCTAATCTCGCATGCAGGGTTCCCAAGATTGGAAACAGCTGGAGAATCAGCAACGACATCTACAACAGCTGGCGCAGCATCTGGCGCATCACGAACCAAGTCGTCCCCTTCTACAAGTACACCGGCCCTGGTGCCTTTCCCGACATGGACATGTTGATGTGAGTGGTCTGATGATAGTCTGCCTGACATCACCGCGGAAACTAACTGTAGCACTGCAGCGTCGGGCTCAACGCCTTGTCTGTTGAAGAGGAAAGGTTTCACATGGGCATGTGGAGTATTAACAAGTCGCCCCTCACTCTGGGCGCCCCGGCCATCCCCGCCCTCGTGCCGGAGCACACCTTGTCCATCGTCGCCAACAAGGAAGTAATTGCAATCAACCAGGATCCGCTCGCCGAGCAGGCCCAGCTCGTCCGCCGCTTCACCGAGGAGGAGTGGGACGTCTGGGCCGGCGAGCTCTCTGGCGACCGCCTCGTCGTCGGCATCGCGAACTGGAAGAACGACTCCCAGGCCGTCAGCTTCGACGTCGCCGACGTGCTGGGCCTGGCCTCGGCCAACGCCCGCGACGTCTGGGCTGCGAGTGACGTCGGCTCCATCTCGGGGACTTACGAGACGACCCTCGTGGGCCACGAGCTCAGGCTGCTGGTGCTCTCAGACCTCTCCAAGGCGGAGCCGGTCCACAGCTCCACCGGGTATTACACGGCCACAACGAACGGTACGCTGTCCGGATCAGCGGCCGCGGTGGCTTGCGGCAGTGGTGGGTGTCTGCCCAGCGGGTCGAAGGTGGGCAACATCGGGTCAGGGGCTGCGGTCAAGTTCGAGGGCGTCGAGGCCAAGAGCGAAGGCAAGAAGTTGCTTGGCGTTGACTTCATCAACTACGATGTCGCCCTCGACACTGCCTGGGGATTTGGTGCCAACGTTCGCAACATGACTGTCTCTGTGAACGGCGGCACTGCTAAGCGATGGGCGTTCCCCATCTCTGGAGGCAACTGGTTCGACACTGGCCGCTTGCTGGTCGAGGTTGATGGTTTCAAGGGTGATAGCTCCAACACCGTGGAGTTCAAGAACGTCGGCAGCGAATGGGCTCCCGACTTGGTCGGTTTCGAAGTCTTCGAGTCCGCCTAAGCTTTTGAGCAACGTCTTCTCTTCTTTGCACATTATTACGAAAGGCCACTCAAGACAATGGTCGTCAGCGTTAAGGTAGTTTCTAATCATATTGATCTGCCCACCGAGAGTCCTGTCTTTACCACACGGTGACATTGTACAAAGGAAAACATTGGTGCATTTGAAAGTACATTAATGGGGTATACGTGTAAAACAGCATTTTAACCAGTGCATGCCACCCAGTCCTCCAGTCGTGTTCGATAATACCATAAGGTTAGTGCGTTGAAAACGTCGGTAGTGGTCAATTACTCTTCTCAAGCGAGCGAGAACGAGGATGACCGGGGTTGCCAGTGAGCGAGTCCTCGTCGTCGATCTTGTAGAAAGTGCTGCCGCTGCCGGTGTCGTCGTGTCCCGACCTTCCACCAAACGAAGGAGTATTGGAGTGCTCAGGCGTCTGGTCGACTCTGATTTCAACGTCGACTCTTCGGTGGATTCCGTTCGCGCTCTTCGGGATATTGTCCAACTGCAGTTCGGCGGGAACGGCTCCGACGCTGGCTCGGTGATAGCTCTTGAGTCCTGCGTCGTGCTCGCCGCGGTTACCATCGTGCTGTGTCGTGCGGTGGCCACGAGAGTGGCCTTGGGAGTAGGAAAGCGAGTTGAATCTGAAGCCGCTGTCTTGATCCTTGGCGAGCCGGGTGATGAGAGACGCCATGGACATCTCAATGTTAAGCTTGACCATGTAGGCGACGGGGTGGAACTGGATGAAGACGACTTGGTTGGGTAGCGACATGAGTCCGATGAGCATGCCGTCCATGGCAATAGAAAGAATCATGAGCTTGGCGTTGAAGCCGACGAGGGGCTTGTATTTCACCAGACCATGCTGGCTTAGGAGTCTTGTCTTGACGATGCGCAAGAAATACCAATTGAGACCGGCATCGACAATCAGGATGAGGACCTTGGAGGTGCGGTCCCAGTAGTGGTTGATAAGGACGAAACTGCGGGCATGGGTTAACAACGTTGAAGAGTTCGTCTTGTAGTTAGGTTAACTTACGTGTCATTGACAGGAGGGGAAAGATGGGATGGAATCCAGATGATGAAGACGGCGATGTTGATTACAGTAATGAGCACTGCGGTTCCCCATTTCAACCTCATGATTGTCTTCTGGCTTTCCGCAATGACTGCGATTCGGTTGATGATGATTTGCATCAACAGTTGGACCTCGAAGACCCAACAGAAAAGGATGAAGAACAACACCGGCACCCTAGCCAACCAGAGTCAGTATGAAATTTCTCATTAGATATCCTCTCTTGTAGACGTACGTTGGTCCTAGAATCCCATCCAAGAACAACCAGCCGATGACTGTGATGACGAGATTCGCCAGAATCTCACCCCACATCATATAGATGTATGAACTTCGAAGTGGGTTCCGGTTCCTCCTCGTCTGCTTCATGGCCTCCCATACTGTCAAGAATCCGAAGCCGATGGTGAAGCCGGCCGCTAACGAGGCGATCTGGTAATCGACCTTGGACGCCATCGTGAACCGCCGTGAGCCGGAGTCGTCGTCGTTGTCTAAGCCGAGTATGTGTACGGTCGATGTTTCGAGCTCGCCAAAGTCCTGCCCGGTCGTCTCGAAGCTTCGTGGATACGCCCGGTATGCGAGAAGGGTAGGTCCGCAAGGCGAGACCGGTGGGATGTCGTCAAGACTTTAAACTCTAAAAGAAGGGCCCCTAGAGTCCATGTCGAGTGGGAGAGGCCACTCTTAAGGCTTCATGCTTCTCCAAACAGCAGTGGGCTGCGGATCGTCCTCGCCCAGTTTCCATGTCCCACTCTTTCCCGGAGTATTTACTGCATGAGTCTTTCTGACTACACCTCAGTGTGAGCCTGTGGCAACAGCATGGCAAGCTTTTGTTTTGGGTACGCTGGAGAAGCAGTCCAAACGGCCCCGGGCAGCCTGGGCCGCGGGAAGCAAAACCCTTAGCCGACGCTGGAGTGCCTCGGTGGACTAGCTAGACCCAGATGGAACCCACATGGTGACAATTGGTAGTGTCATCCTTAGCCCGACGCCACAGCGCCGTAACGTCGGAGGAGCCCTTCACTACGACGCCGTAGTGGCAGAGAAGAAAGGCTTGCGTACTATTATGGACAGGGTGGTGGAGGGATATGAGACGACAGGACCTGCAATCGACACGCCCTTCCTTGAAATCTCGCCGTTCCTGCGTGCATGGCACTGATTCTAGCGGGCAGAAAAACCAATTAAGGTAGAGGCCGATGGAAGTCCTCGGCCGCCAAGGGTTAGCCTGAGGACGGTAGCAATACAGCTTCAGAAACCTGCAGGTGTCACAGTCCATTGGCCCGAAGACAAAGGATCAACAGGCACAGCAGCCGTGTCTTGTCTTTCGATGTGCCGTCATCCCTATCGTTCAACTGCCGGAGGAAGGTTTGCTGAAGAAACCCAGACGCAGATCTTGGAAAAGATCAAGTCACGCAACAGACGGACGGGGGCCTTTCCAGAGGTCCTCCTGGAATGCAACTTGGGGTCCGGAAATACAGGCATCCCCTTTCCGGGGGTTCAGTCTTGTCATACGCGCAGCGTGGCGGGCATGGGTCTTTCTGGGTCCCGCTAACAAGAATCTCGCGAAAAAGGCGGGGAATATTAAAAGGAGACGATGGGTCAACAGTGTCGATAACTCCTTCACAGTAAACTAATCAGCGAGTCACAGCACGAGATTCCGGTGTCTTGCTGGAGACGGGTGCGAAAAATGTGTTCTGGATCAGCAGAGATCGGCACGGGTTCCATGTCTTGATGGATGCAGCTGAGGCCGTGCGCTGCTCTGTTCTTCACGCCAACGAGTTGACAAGTGATCAAGGTCGCATCATGCCATCTGCCACATCTGCTTTTTAGAGTGGGCGGACAGAGGCTCAACTGCTGACGTACAGTAGATTACGACGGGAGACCCAGACTGCGATTAAGAAGACAGCATCTCCTGGCGAGATGGTCTCCAGCATCTCCAGATGCAATGTTTCTTCATCAACCCACAGTAGCACTAGAATGAAGCGGGAGAAAAGACTCCAAAACACCCGGCTCTCCTGGCGAAGACACCGGCCAAACACACCAACGAACCACATCCTGCAAGAAACCCCGAACAGCCGTTCATGCGCATGGGACGTCTTCACCCTCGTGCGTTCTGAAACGTGATATCTCCTGCGTCCCAGTCGTTCTGCTGGGCCACAGGGCCGCATTGTTCCCTCCCGGAGATATTTTCCACGTGGGTGAAAGCTTCGACCTAGTATCAATCAGGACACGAGAGCCGAGATAACCGTCAATCAGAGTGCGAGGACGACCGTTCTCCATCCGAGGAGGTAGCAAGGTAGCAATGGCCATTCGCCTTTTACCATCGCCATTGGGGCCCATTCTCTGTGCGGCCCCCAATGGAAATTTGAACCCGCCAAGATTAAGATGCCAGGGGCCGAGAAGCGAGCGAGAAGAAGGCTGCCACAGATCTCCTTTTCCTCATCATTTTCTTCTGCACCGTTTCCACTTTCTTCAGCGCAGCATGCCAGTGGGCCGACCGTAGACGACGCGCATCATGAAATACGGGGATGTCGCGCGCTAATGACATGGAACTTCGACGCTTCATCTCTTTTCTCGCCCTTCCTCGTCCATTCATCTGTCAACTAAGCAACATCGTCCCGAAGAAAGGATAGAGCGGCTCGTACCCGAGGTCTAGCGACATAAGGTGGCGGTAGAAAGAGGGGCGTCGAAGAGAGCTGTCCCTCTTCCGACACTGGGCACCGGGCGTGGCGTCAGTCGCTTGAGCATCCGGCACTATTCCCACTTCGTCCCCGTCGTCCGTGGCTTGTCTCGATCTGCACTGCAGTGACGGTGATTCGGCGAAGAAACCCCTCCAGAACCACGGTTCCAAACGCAAAGATCCGCGTTCTGCAGCAACTCGAGTTCCGCGTTCGGAAAGTCAATCGGCATATAAGAAAAAGGTTGCAGCTTGTCACAAACCGACCAAAGCACACTGGACGAACTATTGCGAGTCTCGTGACCGTATCCGTATGCCCCTGCGACGGTGTCTAGTGCGTGTGTGGGGAGAGTCTGGAACTCCCGAGCTATGAGCAGACCTCTGGTACTATGGCCAGTCATCATCCTGCTCTCGTCTGTGTTGTGTAAGCGAGCTGAGAACCGGCGCACTCTCTCCGGCAGGGGATCATAGGGCGCGGACGTCGATAGCTTCACAGCTATGCTTCATCTCCGGGCTGACAGCTTTCTAGCTCGGTCACGAGGAATCACAGACGCTAGAGGGACTCAAGACGGTGATGGTATGATGGTATTTTCTTTTCGCAATTCCGCAGTTCGCCACTTCGCCCGACTAGAAGCTGAAGAGAATGTTCGACCCAGAAAAAGCACACGTTCAACCCCGCCGAGAAACGAAACTAGCATCAAAAACTACTGACATGAAAGGTGCGGGATGCTAACGGAAAACGGGCAACAGAATCAAACCAAGCCCAGCCCTCTCAACACATGAACGCCCTGCTCATCGAAATATCCCCGTCTAAAACCCGCTGAACCACATCATGCACCCGGGACATGCGCACAAGTCTCTATAATCCTCCAAATCCTTTGACGGGAAATGTAAAGTTGACGTGGTGACTCTCGGTTTTCATACCGCCCGTGTATGCCGCCTTGTTCGCCCTCCGGCTTGCCTCGACCCCCGTCCACCCGATGACCGCGACGAAGGTCCTGCCGCCGTTGCCGCCACCGATGCTCGCACTCCCGCTCGCCATGCCGCCGCTGCTGCTGCTGCTTGGACCTCCTCCGGAACTGTTCCTACACAGCGAGAACCCGCTCGCTACGCCGTTGCACCCGGGCATCGCCTTCGCTCTCTCGACGATCTCGCGCATCCTCTCTTCCGGCTCTCGGCAGCCCTCGAAGCTCAGCGTCTCGACGATGGGCGAGTTGATGACGGCCTGTGGCGCGAAGGGCTTGAACTGCAAGAGGTAGCTCGTGGGTTGTCCGCTCAGCACGGGCGCCAGCTTGGCCATGGCATCGGCATAGTCCCTCGTCCTCTTCCAGGCCTCGCTTGCCTCAGCGTTGATCCAACCTAATCGCGGAAGCACAGTCACATTAGCTCGGCGTCTTTCCGGTCTCTCTCTTGCCTACTGCGGCAACTTTCCCCGGTTGTTGATCGGCAGGGCTCGCGCGCAACGGTTTTTGTATCCCTCCCCGCCCCGTCCTCCTCCCCGGGCATAAGGAGGTTATTCACGTACCAGCGAGGAGCTCCAGCTTCTGCGGATCTTCGCTCCATGGGCCCCATCGAGTGCGGAGATATCCGGGCTGGTTCTGGAGGACTTGAAGCATGGACTTCAACGACTCTTTCCAGTCATCAATGCCACCCTTGACGGGAATGATTACACGCTCGGTGACGGCGTTGGCAAGCTGGGCGGCGGCAGGATCCATCACTACAAAGCTGCGTCGTGCGTGTGTATGTGCTTGAATTTGCTTTTCGACGGCAGGACCTTCGTCACGACTCTTCTCTTTCTTGTGCAATAAAGCTAAACGAGGCAATGGGCAGATGACTTGAAGTTGATTTATAGTTGCTGCTAAGCTCAGACAGAGACAGCTAGCTGGAGACGTCCGGATCCTTTTCTGAAGGAGTGTATGTGGTAATCACGCGTCCCCCTCTAGAGCTGATGTGGACACAACCCTAATCTTAAATACCTACAGCTCAACGAGAGCGAACAAGACGCGACTGGATCAAGGGATTGGTTCCAACGCAGAAGCTTAGTCAGTCCAAGGTGTGTGTGTGATGGGTGTGATGGGTGTGATGGGTGTATGGTGTGTGGCTGTCTGAAGGGAAGGGGATCTTGGCTGATGACGTTCTCCCGCTCAGCAGAAACGGTGTTCAGGTTCGCCCGACAATCTGGCACCGCACTTCGGGATGTGGCTCACGAGCGCAAGGCCGTCGGCGTGTCATATCCCGCCCTCCCTTTTTGCCCAACGCAGTTCGCAATCGTGGGAACCCCCGATCAAAGCTTCATGGGGGGTTCGCCAATGTCCGGCTCTGCCTGCTGCCACCGGGGGGGAAATAAGCTCAACGCTCGCACTTCGCAACATTTCGCAATCGCAACGATACCCGGTGACCGAGGGTCGTGTGTGGTATTGGTATTGGTATTGGGCTTGGGCTCCCATGGCGTCCCAAGCTCCCCGTCGTCTTGCTGGGCCGAACAGCCGACGAACCCCAAAGCAGGAAACGTTCTAGAAACACCGCGCAGTCCGCTCCGCGCCGACAGAGGATGGCCGATGCGAGAATTCTCCAACCGCTCCTCCGGAACTGGCCGCACCCCGGTTCAGTCCGCCCGCCCGCCTGTCTTAGGGCTGCGGCTTTACAACGTCAAGCACGCCATTGGGTGTGTGGCAGGTTTGAAAGAGAACGCAAGCAACCCAAAATCGAGATGGGACGAGTGCAAGAGAAAACGAGAAAAATAAGCGTAATATGTCGGTGTCGCTGTCGGTGTGTGAGAGACACAGAGATGGCGAAGAGGGTGTGCAACCGTAATGATCTGCCGCCCGTCCATCTCGGACAACGCCGGCCGAACGAGCCGACGGGCTGGTTTACCCCACGGACATGGTGGACGGGACCAACTCAACTTGTTTCGTTTCATTAGCGTCTCCCGCTGCGACGGTAAGACGCTGTCTGTCAAGACTGCATCTTGCAGCATGCAGCATCTCACAGCGGGAACGGCTGTCTGTGTGTCCAAGGTTCCCGTCAAATAACGTTTCATGTCAAGTTTCTGTCCCGTCGACTCAAGGTCCGCAGCTTCCGCCACTCGTTTCTCCTGCAAGGCCGGCCATCGTCAGGAGGCCCAGCGGACAAGAGACTACTTTTTTGTTTTTGCTCTCACTCGCATACTATGCCTCTTCAGTCTGCAACCCAAAACTGCTCCACGACACCCGTCACGTCAGGTGGAACAGAGTTTCCTGACACGCGGGTGTCTTCGTACCTTATCGAACTCAGCCCAGCGGCGACAGAAAACCATAACCATGGGCAGCTTGCGCCACGGACGGAAGTTACCACTTACATGGAGTCGGCATCCTGGCCACGTCGGACATCTCTCAAGCCACATGTCGGAAGCATCTGTCAGTCTCGAAACGAGTAAGCGTCTGCTTGGTATTGTTCGTATTAGGCAGCTGTCGACGTCGAACAGGTGGTCGGTCCATTGACCTGAATCGACCTCTGCAAGCCACCCCTTAACAAGTAGAAAGAGCCGCGTATCTCAGTATCGACTTCGGACGGACCCGACTCTGTCGGCACAGAGCCTCGGTCTCTCGTAGTTCCCCGGGTAGCATGGCTTAGTTGACTTTTGCCGACTGTCCCCGTATCTGTATACGCTCTACCCAAAGGTGATCTTTGCGGATCTAAAACGGGCAAGGAAAACTGCCCCACGACGTCGCCTCCGTACGATGAATTGCTTGATCGTGGTCCGGTCCGCGAGGTTGACTTGTCTCGAGGATCCACCGTCATGCTGAAGTTGCATAGTGATTGATGCGAGACCGACGGTCGAGATTGGTATTAAAAAGATTCAACATCCCAATTGACAATTAAACTTGAAGGAGCATCAAAACCATCTGCATCTCGATATTCTGCTGGACATTCTATATCCAGAGAACCCCTTTTCCACACAGCCAACCATCCGATCATCCACAATGGCACCAATCCCAGAACCTATAACTCTCCCTCCAAACTTCACACCCGAAAAGTTCCAAGAGTTTATTGTTCGCGCCCAAGAGATCTGCGGCACCGAAAATGTCCGCGTGATCCCCAAAGACAAGCCCCTCGAGGGCGACTCGTACCTAAACCAGCCCAAGTCACACGACCACTTCCCCCTCTACGAAAAGACAAAATTCGTCGCCTCGGCCGTCGTCACCCCGCGCCATGTCCCGGACGTCCAGGCCCTCGTCGGCCTGTGCAACGACCTCGTCATGCCCGTCTGGCCCATCTCCCTCGGGCGCAACTTCGGCTACGGCGGCGCCTCTCCCCGCGTCCCGGGCTCCGTGGTCATGGACCTGGGCCACCATATGAACCGCATCCTCGAGGTCAACGTGGAGGGCGCCTATGTTCTGCTGGAGCCTGGCGTTAGCTTCAGAGATCTGCACGAGTACCTGGAGAAGCACAACCTGCGCGAGCACCTGTGGCTCTCTGTGCCTGTCGGCCAGGGCTCCGTGCTCGGCAATGCTGTCGAGAGAGGCGTCGGCGCGACGCCGTACGGTGATCATTGGGGTATGCACTGCGGCATGGAGGTCGTGCTGCCGAATGGGAAGCTGGTACGCACGGGGATGGGCGGCGTGCCGAACCCCAATGCCGACAAAAATCTCCGCCCCGACGAGCAGCCTGGCTGCGAGACGTGGCAGCTCTTCAACACCGGCTACGGCCCGTACAACGATGGCCTCTTTTCCCAGAGCAACCTCGGCATCGTAACCAAGATCGGGATGTGGCTGATGCCCAACCCCGGCGGGTACCAGCCCTACGAGATCACCTTTGAGAACGACTCGGACTTGCCCAAGGTGGTCGACATAATCCGGCCGCTGCGTCTTCAGATGGTTCTCCAGAATGTCCCGTTTCTCCGGCACACTCTGTTGAATGCCGCGCACTGCGGGCCCAAGACGAAATACACTGACAAGGAGGGCCCGCTGTCCGAAGACGAAGTCAATGCCATTGCGAAGAAGCTCGACTTCGGACGATGGCAGCTCATTGGTGCTGTCTACGGGCCCAAGCCCGTCCGCGACGTGCTCTTGGGCGTTATCAAGCACGAGTTCCTCGCCATACCGGGTTCGCGGTTCTTTCTCCCCGAGGACCGCGCCAGGGAGAGCCCGCTGCGTGCCCGTGAGTTGTTGATGCAGGGTATTCCGACCGTGGAGGAGTTGAGGTGTCTGAAGTAAGTTGCTTGTCATCGCATCACCGGAGACAATAGCTAACATGAGCTATAGCTGGCTTCCCAACGGCGGTCAGCTGCTGTGGGCCCCCATCTCCAAGGTCTCGGGCGAAGACGCCAAGAAGCAGCACGATGTAGCCAAGAATCTCATCACAAAGTATGGGTTCGACTATCTCGGCGCATTCGCAGTCGGCATGCGAGAACTTCGTAAGTTAAGAGTCTTGAGTGCGAATCTTGACCAGGGAACATTGTGCTAATGGTTACCAAGACCACGTTATCGGCATCCCGTACCGTCTCGACGTCCCAGACGACGTGACGCGCATCCGCAAACTGGCCCACGAGCTGATCAAGGAGACAACAGCACACGGCTGGGGCCAGTTCCGCGCGCACACGGCCCTCATGGACCCCGTCGCCGACGCCTTCAACTGGAACGACAACGCGCAGATGCAGCTCAACGAGGCGATCAAGAACGCGCTTGACCCCAACGGAATCATCGCGCCAGGCAAGAACGGAGTGTGGCCTGCGAGCTACGACAAGAAGAAGTGGGTTTTGGATGGTAACTAACCGTCGGCCCGGTGGAGGACTGATATGGTATTGGGGTGCGGTGGCGACTCGTGCCGAGATGACGTGCACTTGATGCTCCAGATAAAATGCGGAAGCAGAGCTAGAAAGGTGTTGAAGGCGTGGCCGAGTGTTGGAACGGCGCCGGAGATGGGGGCGGTAGTTGAGAGGCTAGAGTAATAGACTCCGCGCGGCTAGATCTTGCATCGAAGGCTAGAGCCTTGGACCGTCGCCGGAGTTGGTTAGATGAGATTGATTCAAATTGAGATACGTGCTAATGAATATCGATCATGTTGTGTACCCCATGTTTTCTGCGTGATGAGGTCTTTGATCGGGATTTGCAGTACTTGTCCAAAGAGGTCGCTTAGTTTGGCACAAAGAATGGGAAATGTGACAATCCGACCATCCTCCGGACCTAAACATCCGCAGACCGACCAAGTATGACACGCAGAATAATGTCGTTTCCCACGTTCAACATCATCGCGCAGTCGTTGTTCCATAAGTTCATCTAAGTGAACGTCCTTCCCGACGCCCTTCCACATTCCGAAGCAAGGGGTCATTCCATCTGGGCTTCGAAAAAGAGCCTCATCCGTCCGATGTAAGCGTCATCAACACCGGGGCCGACCAGTCACGGCCCGGCGGAGCAGGTCCACCGGCGCCCCCTGGACCGGTTAGCCCCACACCGGACCTGACTCCGTGAGGTACTACTGACGTCTTTCCGTTGGTAAGGCTGTGGGAATAATTGCGGTTCTACCGTGAAACATCGGAAATTCGATGGTTTCTTATTTCCCCTTCGTATGCCGAGGAAACACAACGCCTGAGCTTGTTTGTAAGCTGGTCCGTTAGGCTCAATCTGGCGGATGACGGCACAATTACACCCAAAGACTCTGTAGCGCGTGTGTAAGACGTTGCAATTCTCCCCGTAATTCTTCCTTTTGAGATGAGAAATTCTCCGATGAGCCGTTCATCCCGAGTCTATGAACTCATCCCCAGCGGCTAATGCCCAGGTCGCTGGGGAAATGGCGAGCCGAGATCGGGAGGTGATTCTGTGATGTTGTAATGGAGTCGTAGTCCCGACGCTTTGCGTAGCTGTGCAATCCATATTTGTCTTCTATAAGAAGCAAGACCTGTTCATCTGTTCACAGAAAGCCTAGTTCTCCAGCACATCTTCAACAAAAAACGAGATGACTAGGATAATGGCGCCCCGAGGCATCCTCCAACATGCTGGGCTTCTCGCCTTAGCGACGACAATCCGAGCGGTCCCGTTCGTCTCTGAGCCTCAGACAACAGTCACTTCCGAGCCAACAATCACTGCCTCCCAAGTTCCCGTCCAGAATGTGACTTCTCATGGCCCTTACACAGGACCATCGCCAACCACGACGGGGGCCATCTCAACCAGCATTCTCGCCTCAGAGGTGCCGCAGCTCCCTCCCCCAGACGATGCCTACGACTACCCAGCAGACGGCGCTCTCCACGGCGACCAGCCCGCGCCGTACACTCCTGCCGGCGGTCTCGGCACCAACGGCTCCGCGCCAGTATACCGCGTCCAAAGCGACTTTGACTACCAATCTCTCGCTCTGGCTCTGTACCAAGAGTACATCGAGCTCGACCTCTTCCACTGGGGCTTGGCCACATATCCCGTTGAAGACTTTGAGGAGCTCGGCCTGAACGCCGAAGACCGGTACCTGCTGCAGTTCATGGCGGAGCAAGAGATCGGCCACGCGACCGTCATCACGAACATGCTCGGCGCCGAAGCCCCGCAGCAGTGCACGTACAACTACCCCGTCTCGAACCTGCGCGAGTACATCGACTTCAACCAGAAGCTCACGCGCTGGGGCGAGGCCGGCGTCTACGGCTTCCTGCCGCACCTGAACTCGGGCCCCGCCGCGCAGCTGTTGTTGCAGAGTATCACGACCGAGGCGCGCCAGCAGATGATCTTCCGGCAGTTTGAGGGCCTGTTCCCGATGCCCGAGTGGCACACTGTCGGCATCCCGCAGAGCTGGGCCTGGACGCTGCTGGCGCCGTACATCTCCAGCTGCCCGTGGAACCAGACGCGGCTGATCTGGCAGAACTTTCCAGCGCTGCACGTTCTCAACCAGCCGAACCCGTACCGCATCAACGGATCGAGTGCCTGGAACGAGACGACTGGCGGATGGGCTAACACGGCGGCGACGGGGAATATTACCGACGCCGAGTCTTGCGTGAACGCCACGGATCCTGGGGAGGACTGCAACCCGGTCATCTCGCAGAACCGCACCATGCCGCTATCGTATGCCGGTCGCCAGGTGTTTTTGCAGTGGGACGCCCCGGGTCAGCCGGTCGGCCCGAACAACAGCTACATCACCTCGACGAACGTGAAGGAACCCAAATTTGCTGCGTGGGTTTCGCAGCTGAACGTCACGTACTCTGCCCTGCAGAACGTCAGTTTGGAGGATCGCACTGCATACACTATCCAGCCGAACGTGTCGACGTGGGAGTTTGACCCGGCGATCAACTCGACCATGTTCTTGGCGCTGACTGACACCGACTTGTATGTCACGCCTTACAACCTGACCATGATCAACCCGCATGTTGCCGCCCTGGCCGTGTACCAGGCTGGTTAAGGATTGACGAACGAGGCAATGTCGGAGCCTAGCCGTTGGATCAGGCTCGGAGTCATAAACCTGGGCAACTTTGGCGCAGGGAGCGAGGTTTCAATTTGTTCTGTACAAAGTCCGTTAGCAATCAATCTTAATGACATCACGATGTAAATACAGACAATCGCAAAGTGACTGCAAAATAGTTGGATGCGCCGGATGTAGTAAGGCGAATTTTCGCGTAAATTGATTGGCATTATTGCTCGCCTAGAATCATAACAACTTCGTTGCACGTCAAATATTTCTCATGTCAACCCGTATTCGCCGGTCCATGCTATGATGCAGACCCGTGTTTCTTTTGGGAAAGGCAGTAAGCCTAAAGCGGACCTTTCCTTTTTTTCTAGCCAACGCATGTCTAACGCCCTGTATTGATGCGCCCGTTTAGAGCTCGTTGTGCTCCTGGCCGTCAGCGTCGGAGTCGGCGACAATAGTCTTAACGACATCGGCAGCCTCAGCAACCTTGCTGGCGACCTTTTGAGCAACGCCCTCCTTGGCTGCCTCAGCGGCCTCGCTGGCCTTCTCGGTGGCCTTGATGATGATCTTCTCAGGCTTGGGGACACCGTCGATGCCAATGAGCTCGGTCTCGAAGACTGCGGAAGATAACGATTAGCCAGAATCGTTCAATAACTTGGCTGTCGGTTGTACATACCCAGGGTTGAGCCGGCGGGGATAGGGCCCATGCCGCGGTTGCCATAGCCCAGCTCAGGGGGGATGGTCAAGGTTCTGTAAGGCGTCAGGATCGGTTGGTCCCGCATGTTTTGGTTGTCGCCCATCTTACCTCTTCTCGCCAATGCACATGTCAAGAAGACCCTGGTCCCAGCTGCAACGTTGTCAGTCATGTTTCTTCGGTCTTTGCTTGTCGGCCGAGTGATTGGACTAACCCCTTGATGACCTGGCCGCTACCAAGCTTGAAGCTGAAAGGGGTTCCGCGGTCGTAGCCTTGAGAAACGAGACGTCAGTATCATTCATGCAACTGGCAATCGGCGCAGCATCTTACTGGCATCGAACTTCTGTCCGTTGGACTGGAGAGTGCCGCGGTAGTGCATGTTGACCTTGTCGCCATTCTTGGTCTTGCGCTCGCACTCGACGGCCTGGGTAACGTCGATCTGGAGCTCGGCGGCGGCGACGCTGACGGCGCTGGAGGCCAGGAGGCCGAGAGAGAGGAGGAGACCCTGCATTATGGCTGAATTGGGACGGTGAGGCGGTAGACTGTGCTGAAGAAGGTCGAGATGTTGTGATTGAGCGGTCAATTGGTCGAATTAGAGACGAACAGCTGGCGAGCAACAAGGAAGGGAGCTGCAACGAGGGGCCACCGCTGGGCAGCTGTGGTGGGTTGAAGCCACGCCGCCTCTCCCTCATTGCTATTTTCCGATTGGCTCATTCACAGGGATAATCCGGAGATACGGACCCGTTTTTGTTATCGATAAAGGGCACCTGCATGTGACGAGGGTGGCTTATCGCCAGGGACCTGCCCCAGCTGAGCTCCAGCTGACAGCTCTGGACTCTGTGTGACGTCAAGCACCAGCAACAACCCCAAGCAACTCTCCCATCCACCATTCCTTTTCACGAGGATTATTGGTGATAGTTGTGGGGGTCTGTCAACCGCACATGAGGCTATCGACCGCCTTGGACTCGCGATCGGCTTTTTTCCGAGTCATTTGACTCAACCCCAGTTCGCCCAGGAATCCATGAGCCGCAGCATGTCTTGCCTCGTGTGTCTGGACCGGTCGTCGATTTGGTTCCCGGTTTCTACCCTTTGGTGTTTTCTTATTCCAAGCCACAGCTTGTGATCTCGACGTGGCTGCGATGGAGTCATCGGTATCTGGGCTGTGCAGCGTGCCCAAATGCCATTTCGGCCGAGGCGGAACAACACGAGCTTGAGGCAGACAGGGACCACGCAGTCGCGTCTCATTAGCCCGACGTCAACGCCAATCATAGCCCATTGGATAGTCATCGCAACCATCACGGCCTGCGGTTGAGGTGCTGTTGAGGTGCTACCCACCTCCGGCGAGTCGGCGCTGTCGCGTGCCTGTCAGACATGCCCGAGCACCAGTCGATTGCCAGCTTCACGGAGACTACTGCAGCAAGAGAAACCTATCAGGCGACCCGGCTTCTCGTCGTAGAGGGTCGGCGCAAAAGGGTTCCTTGCCTATCCGCCCGGCATGTCGATATGATAATGACAAACGATAGAACGGCCACTCAGAGAAGGTTTACAGACATGCGCACTCTGGCACACCTGTGCTATACGCTTTTGAGGGTTTGCCGTTTCGAGTGCCTTCGGCATTAGCTCTGTCGTCTCTTCTGCCAGAGCCCGTCTGGCCGTCTATCGTCGACCTCCTGTCGCAGATCAAACCATGCAGCCCGCCCTACTTGCTCGTCTCCGTCTGCACGCCAGAGGCATGAACCACTCCACACGGCGAAAAGAGCACTCGCAGCAGACTGCTATCCGCGATCCGTTGCCCATTTCGTGCATTCACTGCATAACATGCTGCAGACAACCTGCGCTACTGGAGCGATCGCTGCCACATGCATACTCACCCGCTGGAGACCCGATCGAAAGGGCTGGATGGCGGCCAGTTGGGTCGCTGTCGCAGCCCGCATGACAGGGCTTCCCCCCAGCAATCTTCAAAATATCAGGCACGATCCGAACTCTCTGACCCGTTGGAGAGCCCGACTGGGCCGCTTCGAGAAAAACACAGACATTTTTGCTTGTCTCCGGCGGGCGGTCCCGTTTGAGTGGAAACTCTGAGATGAAAGGGCAGAAAAGCAAGATTGCACCGATGACCGAGGAACATCGACCATCAGGCCATGGGTTAGGAGGTTGGGCAGCGATGGCGTCGTTTCGCCGGGGTCTAAGCCAGCCTACATCGACAGCAGAAGAAAGAAGAAAATTTTTCAACTTTGTGGAATGCCAGATTCGGCCTTTCGCACTTTAGAGAAGACGTTCTTCGGATTTCGAAGACACCGGACACGTACAACCCACGTCGGACCATTCGGGGCCTTTCCTCGAAGCTTTTGCTGCACGGCGCTTGAAGCAGCCAACCATGCCCATGCTCCCTCCAGCCCAGGCTATCTAATTATGCCGCAGCCTGATCTAGTCCAGACAGTGACAGACTTCAGACAGACGGGGAGGGCCTCCTGGACTGTCAGCTTTTTCCATTTTCACTGCAAAACAGCCCCCAAAGCTGAAGAAGACTGGGCGCCGAGCAGCCACAGGCTCAAGGCTGCATAAACGCGCGTTGCTGCTTCGTAATGAAAGCAGGCTGGCATGCACTCCGGGTTTCTGGTACGATTTGCACTTGCTTCCCGTTGCGCGCATGACGAAGCAAGATGACAATATCAACGGCGCTTAATTTGGGAGGCGTGAAATGCCAGTGTCATGAAGCAAAGGGTTCACCACGGACACAACAAAGTACACACACCTGGAGGCGGCAGTAATAGGCCGAAACAGAGCGGCAGTCCGTCAATCATCGCCCTGGCGAATGCGCCCTGCAGTTGTCGTCAGGCCCAATCATTCCGTGTTGTTCGCCACCGGGGCACTGCTCTCGCGCAGCAGAAGCTCTGTCATTCGCCGGGACGTTGGTCCGGGTCGAAGTTGACAAAGTTACTGAGGCATCGGCAGGACTTTTCCAGCAAGAGTTTCCTTTCCATGCTGGCGGGTCCACCATGCAACACCACCCTTTTTGCTGCACCTGCAACATCAAACAACAACGCTCTTCCCTGCTTCCTTGGTGATCCAGGACGTTAACAAACAGAGACTAACCATCTTTGCCCTCATCCTGTGCCCAACGGTCCCTGCATCCAGTGGCCCGGGATATGACAAAGCTGCCCAAGGACTTCCAGCAGCAAGGCGACACCCTTCTTTCTCACGGTCAGCCCCAGGTTCCAAGGTTCATGGTCCGAGGTCCAAGGGGGCTTCATGATGCTACCCGCCCCCACTGCCTGTCCACCTTCGCCCGTCCGTCGCCCAGCGCCAGCGACCACCACATCCTGTCTCCTGGCCACTTTTCCACTTGGTGCTCAGCCGCGTACACGGCTACAAGACTTTCCCCAGGGCTGTCTTTCTCCCGGCCTGGCCTGGCATGGTCCGGATGCATGGCATGGCCAGGCAAGCAACCCAGATGGGTCCTGTCTGCTGTACCCACGACCGGCTTGACCCTGGCTCCGGCAAGTGCTGATGGCTATGCCCCCGTACCAGTGTACTTGATAGAGGCATCCCATCCCATCCCACATCAAGTGTGTTTGCAAACAGTCCTCCTCTTCCAAGTATATATCTATCCTGCCCTCGACCTCTCTCCTCTTCCTGCTCTCGCCTCTCACCAAGCAAGCAACCAAACATCTGTCTACACAAAGCCATCTTCCTCAACCGAGTCTTCATCCTCTCTCATCTCGACCAAGTCACCGTTCTCGAGACCAACCTCAACACCACACCTTACAAACAAAACCTCACATCACACAAAATGTCTTCCAGACCAGTCATCATCCACCAGGCCGCTCCCTCCATCAGCAGCGCCTACACCGCGTCCTCGGGCTCTTACCCATCCTCCAACGGCTCTTACACCCCTCGCTCCCTCTCACCAGCCGACCCCGTCTACCACCGTGTCCACGGCGCCGAGAACCACATGTCCTCGAGCAAGGTCTCTTCCAAGAGAGTCACAGTAGTCAACCGCAACCAGTCTGGCTACGAGCACGGCGCCCCGTCACCAAACTACGGCGGCACGTTCCGTCGATCCTGAGCCATCGATATCGATACCACATCACCGTTCATCATCATCATCATCATGATCTTTTTGTTTTGCATACATTGGCGTTAGGGGACTAGGGCATCAGGGGGCATCGGCGGCAGCGACAACATTTGTACGGCATATTTGTATCATTTATGGGATATCGGAGAAATATTTGGAGATTTTTCACAGGCAAGGATGATAATGCGAGATGCACGCGGAGGGACCCAAGACGACGGGGCCATAGGGCATGAGGGAGGCACGGGATTGATTACTTGCAGATTGTTGTACCATCATAGCATAGCAGTGTGTATATGTGCCTGTTTAGATTAGATTGGGGTTCGCGGGCGATGTACTGGCAGCCAACAGCGTCTTCTTCAACAACACCTGGTTTCAAACAAATCATTGTTTTTTCCCCTCCCATTGCTCAACCTCCTTCCCCTTTTGGTGTCCCATAATTATGTTTTGCAGTTACTATTTTCGAAAGTGAATGTCTGTGCGGCGTGGATGACTTGCTTCGTTCTTTTTCTCGTCCCGTGCCTGTTTGACGTGCAGAATCCGGCTGCTGCAAAACATGTCCTCCCCCCGTGCCGCCGTGGACCCTTGGGGTCTCAGTGGTCCCCCTTCCTTGTTTTCCCTGAGCGAGGCCCCGAGTAAATGCCCCGAGGAGCTGGGTACGTACGGGCGCTGCAACGCTGGGCGGCCGGGTGGCCGGTGATTCGCTGCGGCGGTTGGATGCCCTGCATTACCGCAGTATGGTACTTTCATGCAAGGGCAGCTGGCAGCTATGAGTGCTGGAGTGGCTTTGAGAGAGGAGAGAGACCACCACGCCAGGCCTGGGCCCGCTAACATTGCAGGCAGGGAACAACAGCTCCGAAGTACAGCAGAGAATCGGGATAGAGGGACTGGCTCTGGAATTCGGAGCAAGGCGATGAGGTCATGCGAATCCGACAGGGGCCTGTTCACATGTAAACGACCCTCGACCGGACGGGAGTGTTCCAAGAATAGACGGATGGGGATGGGTACGACGGGATGGATGGGATGGGGACCCTGAAATGTCATCGCATCTTGATTGTGTGCATTACGGTAGCATTTACGATAGGGCTGATGGAGACGATGGCACGAGCATGTTTGTTCGTGATTGAGTGCAGTGATTATTGTTTTTTTGTGATATTTTGGGAAACAAGTAGATCAGCTAGCTAAGGATACCCATCTGCAAGGAAAAAGACGTCCCGCATTGCCTGGTTCCAGCGTCAATTCGACTTGTTTTTTGGGTGTGATTCGGTTTGGATGTTTATTCATATCTCATCAAGGGAAACAAGGGACCCGTCCGCCTCCACACGTAAACTGCAAAGTGCGATTGATCCTACATCGTATTGCAAATCATCCGCAGCAGCTCGTTGACGTCGCATCGCAATCGCAATAGTGCCGGGTTCACTTCTCCACAATCAATCCCGTCCGCCCCAATTGATGGGGAGCCATGATGAGGCTGTGAACGGGACGTCTTTTAAGCACCACCCTCACGCTTGGCGTACTCGTCCTCGATGGCCTCGGCGTACTTGTCGTCAGCGGTGCGCGGGTCCTCCTTGAGCACGCCCTCCTTGACGAGCTCCTGGGGATCGGGACGGTGGGAGAGCTTGTCGTTGAGGGAGTCTGCGCGCATGTGCATCTCGAGCTCCTTCTGGTGGGCGATCAAAGACGGCGCAGCGTTGGATGCGGGAAGGATGTTCTCTGCGAGGCGGTTTGTGGTCAGTCTCTCTGTGGTCACGATGCTCACGGGTTTGCTAGTTGAGGAAATCATGGGGTGATGTTCATGATGCGCCGGCGGGTGGATGCTCTGGGTTTAGTGGTTGGGATCGGCGGGTGAGGCGGGCAGACGGGTGGTGGGGTTTGGAGGGAAGAGTGGTTGCAGGGGTCCGGTGGTAGTTCGAAAAAGGGGAAAACAGGGAAGTGAGGCCGTGAGGCAAAGGAGGCGAATTGCGAGGGATTGGGTGACGGGCGAAACTTACTCTCAACGAGTTCCGCCCGGTCGGGACGGTGTTGCAGGTGTGCCTCAAGGGAGTTCTTGCGGTCGCCGCGAGAGGGCGAGATGGGGGTCTCGTCGACGGCGGGTTGTTGCTTGTTGTTGGTGCTGTCTTCGGCCATGGTGGATTGGTGCTTTGCCGGGGTAGTTTGATGGTTCTTGGTTGTTTGGACCTTTGGTTCTGGGTTCGTATCTGCGGTCGAACGGGGCGAACTGTCTCTTGGTCGAGGGATGTCTCGCCTTGTTTTTCAGTGGTATTGAGATGTGCAAAAGCTTCTTCCGCCTTGCTTTCGTGGACTGGACAAGCTGTACGATTCAGGATACCCGGTTGGTTGCAAGTGCAAGTTTGGTTCGCGATGGGTATGGGTTGTGGTGTCGGTGTTGTTGAAGTGGGCGGGAGGAAAGAGGGGCTGAATGGGAGGTGGTGGTGTTTTGTACTCGTTCGGACGTCAGCCACGTCGCTTCAGTCTGGAAAGCAACAATCAAGCCAGCAAGTAAAGCAGGCAGGCAGGTTGGTATGGCAATGGGCGCTTGCTGGCTCAGGCACAAGGCACATGGGACGGAGAGCTTCGATAGGTAGAAGCCAGTCCAGCAGGTCGAGAATGTGGTCTGTCACTCACTTCGCTGGGGTCCGGGAGACGCTTTCGCGCAGAGAAGGGAAGCTGTTTGGCCGCAGCTGCTGCATAAGACCTGGTTTTACCCCGCCCGTGACCCTTGAGCCTGGGGAAAGCGCACCCGTGCAGGCAGTGAGTGAGTGGCTGCCCCTCCCCATTGCATCACCACACGGCAAGCAGTGCCTGCCTCTAGTGCCTGCCTTGCCCAGTCCCTGCCCGAAGCTGCACTTTGTGCCTGAGGATCCTGAGCTCCATGATTGGGGGAAGCTGCCATGGCAAGCTCCCATTTGCTGAATTCTATTCGTGAGATGTGTTTGTTTGCCATTTGCATCTGATGTTGCAGCTCCATCACCTCGGAGACGTCGGCTGCTTTGATACCGTCTGGTAAATGCCTTTATCGATTTAAACGACCGTTGATGCCGCTGCATGGAAAGCTCAGAAACATCCAATGCGACAGCTGCCAAAGCTCTCGGCCCGCGCGCCCCCTGATGACTCTGACGACGGATGACGTCTGGCGCACGGGAGACCCCCAAAGCCACACACGCCTGAGGAACCACGGAACCTAGCTCGCCCACGCCAATCTCGTTCCTCCACCCGTCATGCCACCAAGTTTGTCTCAACCCAGCTGCAGGACCCTGGGAGAAACCACAGACGCGCAGCCTCGGTGATGGGATCATGAGGACCGAATTGCCCCTTCACTTTGCGCTGCGCTACCCATCCCCTGGCTGCCTCGTCTCATGACCGCACCAGTCCAATGCCGATGGCCGTCACGACAACCACCCCGGCCGCGATGGTTCCGCCTCTGCGAGTGTCATCATGTCAGCGAGCCCGGTCTCATTTCGCTAGCCAAGCTACTCACAACTTCGGCCCTTTTGCTTGCCAAATGGCCACGGCGTCCCAGACGCAGAGGATCGTTCCGGCGAGGATCACCGTTCCCATCTCCGGGCCCTTGCCCTGCCGCGCGAGTGCGAACAGCGCTGCTGCGATTGCCAGGTCCCGTACTCCGAGGAGCGGCACCAGTCGCCCTACCGCATCCGACGGCGGGAGCCCGAAGAACTCATACCCCGCCCGGGACGGAAGGAGGACGTCCAACGCCCCGAGGACCGTGTAGCTTGCTGCGACAGACAGGCCAAGAGTCCGCCACGTCGATGCTTGGAGGGAGGCCATGGTGAATGATGCTTCAACTGTGTTTTGCTTTACTTTTGTTATGCTGTGATCCAGGAAAACCTGGTTGCTTACGGCTAATCTGACGGACAGGCTTCTGCTGACTTTCCATCAGGCTGTCATCCAGCTCTATCTGAACCGCTACTGATGATGCAGCCGCCTGTGGCCAATGACAGATGCAGCAAGATGCGCGACAAATCCGTTCATCTTGGCTACCAATGGGGGTGCTTCGCTTTCCCACTGATCCCAACCGCTAGCCTGATTGTCAGCTTTCAACATCCACAACCAAGTGGGCGCATAACCGGCGAGCTTGTCCTTGGGAGCGAGACAACATGAGGCTTCTTCACACCACGACGCTCGATCTCAATGAGTTTATCGGCGACGTTCCTCCATACGCCATCCTCTCTCACACCTGGGAAAATGACGAAGTGAGTCTCCAGGACTTGTCAACCACTGCTGGGCGGTCCAAAAAAGGGTTCAAGAAGATTGAGGCATGCTGTGCACAGGCCCGTCGCGACGGTTTTGACTGGGCTTGGCTAGACACGTGCTGCATCGACAAGACATCGAGCGCCGAGCTCTCCGAGGCCATCAACTCCATGTTTCGATGGTACCGGCAGGCCAGAGTTTGCTATGTCTACCTGAGCGATTTGCCATCTCAATATCCGGGGGATGTCGATCGCCGCCAATTCAACAATGCTAAATGGTTTACCCGAGGATGGACTCTTCAAGAGCTTATAGCTCCCAGAGCAGTTGAATTTTACGACCAGAACTGGGAAGAAATCGGCACCAAGGCGTCTCTGCTCGACTTGCTACATGACAAGACGGGTATTCGGCGCGACATATTAGACGGGACAACCATCCATACCGCCATTTCCGCCGGAGAACGGATGTCTTGGGCTTCAAAGAGGGAAACCACCAGGCAGGAGGACCTTGCTTATTGTCTCCTAGGCATATTCGGCATACATATGCCTCTGCTCTACGGAGAGGGCCCGCAGGCATTCATCCGCCTTCAACATGAGATACTCCGCACGTCAGAGGACCTTAGCATCCTCCTGTGGACAGGCCTTTCGCGACGACCAGCCGCACACGGTGTTCTCGCGCCGGCACCCAGTGCCTTCCGAAACATCAGAATGGTCGGTCTCCAGGGCCACAGAGTTGGTTCCATAGTGACTTGGAGGTGGAAACACGTGTTACTGTTGCATCCTTGGTCGGAAATCAGTCTGGGCGATAATACGCTTCCAAATGTGCCCCCCACCATCACCAGCCGCGGTCTACACGTCCAACTGCCGAGAACTCTGGTCGACAGGGGACGTAGGTGCTTATTGTGGCCAAAGTGCATGATTGTGGAAAGGCTCGACGGCGCCTCAAGCGAGCGAGGGTCGCTTGATGGATTTCTGTGTATTGAGGTGCCGGGTGGCACCCCTAACAATAATTTGCCAGTGTCCAGACTGTGCGCACACTACATCTACTATATCCCACGGGCCGTAATCACCTTTGCGACCCAGCTCCCGATGTACCTTACAATGTCGCACCAACAAGTTGACGAGGATTTCCGAGGACTGGACGTGTTCACCGTCTCACTGGAAGACGACGGTCCACTACGGCTTGGGATTTGTAGATCAACAATCCCTCCCGGCACTTTCCCAGGACTGGGGCCTGCAGATGATGGGATCGACTTTTTCAGGCTCCCCGAGTCGCATGCGCACCAAGTCGTTCTGCAATGTTCGGTGACAGACTGTGAGTCCCCTCATCTTCACAGCAGCAAGGCCACCGTTGCCGTCAAGGAAGTTGCGGGGGAAGACCGCCTCGGCTGCTTCATCAACACAAACGACGACGCTCAAGCTTCGATTTGGGAGATGATTAGCTCTCATTCTACAGGACTCGGTGACGCTATTTCTCAGAATGGTCCTCAGACCGATGATGAGACTCGGAGATGGTCGTCGGTTTCCCAGTTGGTTGGCGCGGGTCCGTGGTCGGATCGGTGCGCGAAGAAACTCCCAGGTGACCAGTATGTACTGATGGCTGCCATTAAGATGTCAAGAGGCATTCCGGTGCTTGTCCTTAGGATCAAATCGCTTTCTGGCAGATGATGGCGGTTCTCAGATCACGGCAGTAGGCATCAAGCAGTCTTGTCGCAAGTAAACATCTATTTCTGCATGTGACGCTGGGCTAATATCTAACCGTTCTATCATTCGTAATAATCCGCGCTCTGAAACAACCCATTTCTTATTCAAACAAGATCAAGCGACTGCATCTAAGGCTACTTGTAACCGGGTGCCTCGGGCTCAACTTCAAGATCCCCGGGATCTTCCTCAGGCCCCGTGTCCGTTTGAGGCTGGGTTATCGGAGAAACTGCCTGTAGTGGTTCGTGAGGCAGAGAAAGGGTTTGTTGTCCCTCAGACAATAGGTTGAAGCTGGCATGGGGGAGGGGCATACTTATTCTACTCTGCGGCCAAGGTGGGTAGCTATCTCTGGGGGGGTCCTCCGGTCGTGTGTCGTGCTCCAATGGAGTGTTTTGCGTGAGATCTTCGAATGCAGAGCTTGCATGGAAGCTAGGATCGGGGAGGTCATCGTCGGCACTAGACTGAGGGGTGACTGAGTCATCATTGGGTATATTTCCAGATGAAGATCCATGGGTTCGCTCCGGCACCGAGGGGCTAGCTGAACTTCCGTCATTTGAGGGATGTGGCGAACGGTATATCTCCATGGGGTCACCGTCAAGTTCGTCTCTCCAGATAGTCTCTAGCCTGGATTGAGGCAGAGCAGACGGTACTGTAGAATCATTACTCGAGGACGCATGTGCCTGAACTATAGGCACTGCTGAAGTAGCCTCAGGAATATTGCGTGGTGGGATATTACCCTGAGTTGGTTGAACGGAAGGGCCCCCTCGGAGAGCACCGCTGTTCCTAGGTGATGTTAGTCAATCAATGGCCGCAAGCCTGGAAGTGACACATACTGTGCATTATCCTCGCGGCTTCGGAAACCTGTTTGATTTCTCGCGCGCGGAGAACGAGATCTTGAAACAGAATGAGGTGGTGGAGGCGTAGAACACATCTGTGAACCGTCCTGGCGTTGCTGTGTTTGGGTCGGCTGTTGTAAATCTCCTGTTCCCGAGCGGCTGGTGCCGTCGACCGTAACGTCAACGTCAGGAGTCCAGTCCATAGCGTCCTGTGAAGTCCTCGGCGGGTTCGGCGCAGGTATCTCCTGTGCTGCATTATTTTGGGCGGAGGGGATCGGTACGTTGTCATTCGTGGTGGCATGCGTCGATGTGTGAGCACCAGCCAAGGTCGGTAGCTCGGAAGAAGAGCCACGGCGTGCTCGCTGGGGCGCGTCCGAAGGCCTACTCTCGCCCGTCTGTCCGATAATTGACGTTTGGAGGGGGGGAAACTGGCCTGCATCACTGCTGAAGCTCGACGGAGACGTCAGACGTGCTGGCCGGGGAGAGCCAGGAGGTCTGAGGCCCGCTGGATCGGGAGTTGATCTCTGAGGAGGAAGAAGCACAGGAGATTGATTGCTCAAGCTGGGAGATCTGGTCGTGCCGTTCAGAAGTGGAGATGACCTCATCATAGGTGCAAGCCGAGATGTTCGACCCTGAGCTATCGGTGGCGAGGACCGAAGAAATGGTACAGGCGAACCAGGAAGTCTGCTGTTCGGTAGCTCGGAACTTGATCTTGGTGGAGGAGGAGACGAAGCAGGCTGGTACCTAAGGACCGCAGCGTATGACAATCGAACGGGCCGTGGTGCAGCGAGAGGTTCACTCGCGCCCGTTTGCTGGGAAGTGGATTGTTGAGCATCGAATGGAGCTGGTCTAGGCGAGCCAGGAAGTCTACTGTGAGGTAGTTCGGGAGTTGATCTTGGTTGAGGAGAAGACGAAGCAGGCCGATTCCTGAGGAATGCAGCGTATGGCCTTCGAGGTGATTGTGGTGCAGCTGGAGGTCCAGTCGCCCCCGTCTGCCGGGAAGTTGATGCTTGAGCATCGACTGGAGCTGGCGAACCCTCCAAGTCGGAGGACGAGGTAAGCTGATGTGACTGAGAAGAATCAGGCGGCCCATTCGTGCCATCCCGTTCGGAGCTGGAGGCGCCAGGAGACATTTTGAGATGTTCTTGTGCTAATAAAACGAGATGATGCTGATGCGATATGGAGAATGTCAGGGGAAATAATGTGGTGACGCAGCGTTGATTAGAGTTGTTGATGCTTTGGCGAAGACTTGCTGATGTTCGTTGAAGACTTGTTGACGTTTGGGAGGGATGAAGAATGACGTTGGAAATGGAGAAGCAGTAGTCACGCGCTCAAGAGAGATGCCGTCCTGCGAGGCATCAATAGTTCTTTCCCCGATTTCGACTTGTGAAGCCGGGACTGCCTTCCCATATGGAGTCTCAAAGACCAAACGCAGGAGGAGCCATGCAGCTTTTGCATCGAGAGTCACTTTCACTTAAGAAAATCCAAGTTCATCGTAGTTGCCCCAATCATCTCGTTTCTCCGCCATCTACTTCCTAGCTAGAACCTCTTTGATCCGAGCAGTTTCCTCTTCATGGCCGACTGCCATAATCGGCTGCCTCGACTCGTCACGAATGAACCCGTACCTTATCCTCAACTTCTTCAGCTCATTGGTCAGTTCCGAGCCATCCAGCCAAGTTGTACTTGACGGCAAATCAATGTACTTCGAGTTCCGGATCGTCGTGGATACGTAGCCGAGAATCTCAGGGCCGTGGGTCAAGTGGATGAACACGACGCTGAGAAAACCTCCTGCCAGAAGAACGACGGCGGATAGCAAGCAAAGTGATATCCATAGCTTCGAGATGACGTATGTCTCCAGCAAGGTCGACGACTCCCCTAGGAAGGTGATGTTGGGCTGGAAAACGGCATCCGCTTCGGCGCTGGTGTTGGCAATGGTGCTGGAAACTTGGCTAAGGGTCAGATACGTGTTAAGCAACTGCCCAAAGCGTGCGCCGACTTTGGAAGTGTCGAGTTCGTCCATCAGGACTGCCGTGCCAGACGAGATGTTTTCGTAGGTCGGGTCTTTGAGATAGTACAAAGTCGGGTCGATGAAGCCGGTCATATCCCGGCCTGTGGCGACCGGCATCTCGCCGGCGAAGAAGTCGAAAGATCGAGGGAAAGATAGTTGGGTGATTTGCTCCGGTGCATGGGTCTTTTGCGACAATCGCTGCCCGATGACTCGGCAAGATCGCTGGCCCGCGAGAAACGAGCAGCTGACGCGAGATTCAACGTACTTCTGGGTGATGTCGCAACTGATCTCTAGGTTGTCGCGGTTCTTCTTGGTGATTTGAGGTTGCGCCAGAGCCATTCGGAGTAGAAATCTCGTCGGGCCTGCGGTGATTCCGGTCTCGTTGGAAAACATGGCCAGGCTTCCGTTGTCTGCATATGCTGGCATCCAGTCCCATCCCTGTCCCTCCTTTCCATGGGTTATCCAGTACAAGTCAACGAACCTGTCAATGGCAATTCCCCATTGAGTTGAGATGTAGCCTCCGGACCCTCGTTGGTAGTCATATCCTCGCCATGTTCCATTAGGGTATTCCTCCGTCATGTAATCGGTCGTCACGTTGGCCTTGGCCGTCCTGTTTGCAGTGCCCTTGGCAATATCCGAAGCGGGAAACTTGGTAGCGTTTGGGCATACGAGGCGGATGTAGCTCGACTCCAGCGAGAAAGTTGCGTTTCCAGTTCCAGCATAGTGGACTGGAACACCTGCCAAGGACGAGTACTCGACCTCTTCGGGATTGTTCGAGATGCTCCTCCACGTACTATCTGCATCCGCACTCAAGTAAGGGATTCTCACGTTCCCCCACAGGTCCATGGCGTCAATCTTGTTCGCCTTTGGTGTCCCCACGAGGATCGTGTACAGTGTTGCCAGACCCGCAAGTTTCGGTCTGTTCTGACTGTCGATGACACTGCTACCCTGTCCCGACGATACCCCATCTGCGAGGGGTGCTTGTGTGTCGAAATAGGCTATGTCCACGGGACTCGGGTCAGGTACCAAGCTCGTGTCCATCATGCGTAGAAATGCTTGTGCTCCTAGGGGTGAACACGCCCAGACGAGAAACAGCCCAATAGCAACGAAATTCAACGTTCGGAGTTGGAAAAGGGTGATCACAGTTGAGCCAACGGTCCTGCTGCCCATGAGCTGCTCGAGGAAGCCCATGGTTCCTCCCTTCTCAAGCTTCCATCGAGCGGCCTCTGACATCAGACGGCCAATAACCGACGCAAAGAGGATAGGGAATGCCGTGGCAAGCTATGTTCATATTGTCAGTATCGGCGTACCGATAGTCGACTCCTCTTTGGTAATGATGACGGTGGCTCTACATACCACGGTGATTGCGTTCTCCCAGGCTGAGAGATCATCTCCAACTTGCGAGCCGTCGAGGCGCCATACTAGTATAATGAAGACGATGACAGCTAACGGCAAGACAACGACAGCGAAGTCGGCGAAGATGGTGGGCGCCGTGGCATTGTAATTTCTGCGGCCTGAGATGTTGCCGTTGGCCTGGTCATCCGTGGCAACCGGCTTGTACGATCTTGTCTGATTCTGCCCATCAACAGAGACTAGCGGGTCGTTGACTTCAGCAACTTGGGCCTCAGGGCCGCCGGTGCGCTTGACGCGGCTTTCCGATGACGGTCGCTCCGCATCAGTCGGCCCCAGTCGTGTCTCCGATGTGCGCCGGGAGAGATTCGGTGATACCGGTGAGACGCTGTACTGCTGGTCTCTCAGTTGAGATTGCGGTGAGGGGTCCCTCGAACTCGGACGAAGATTGAACGCCATGTCGGATGCTTGCAACTCCCAGCACTATGCCCAAGTCGGTGCTGACATTGGGAAACTCCAGCCTCTCGACTTGGCGGGGAGGCATTGAGGTTTTAGCTTGTGTTCTGCTGACTTCGTGCTCCATCACACCAGACGATGATCTACATAAGCGGCGGAAGGATCCTTTGAGAAGCAAGCAGGCGTCGAATCAAACAGCGCACCCGTCGCTGAATGTAACCAGCAAAATGTAGGGGTGTGCAAGGCAGCCGCCAAGACTCGCTTCGGTTGTTGGCCCCCTGTAAATATGCCCGTCTGCCCCTGGTTGAACCACTCACAGCGCATACTTCTACAGCCCTAGCATACATGTGTGTGGGTGAGAGCCTCTGAACGAAAGTTGCAGTGGGACATTCTGCCAGAACGGCAAGAGGATCGTTGCGACTGAAACACAATGATCAGGCTGTGTTAGGCTGCATTTTCCCATTGCTAGGGTGCTACTCCTGTAGGACAGACAGGCTACAGGTCGCGATCTAATCAATTTTCGAGCACGATCTCTTCCCCGACTGTACCCGGCGTAGGACTTAGTAGCCGTGGGCACACCAGAGGTCTTGACGTGGAGATTGGAACGAGGTGTTCAACTGAACAGGGTGGGTTACAATGATGTATCCATCGTGTCCAAGTCATGATCATGCTTAAAAGCTACCAAGTAGTTGGCTCCTCATGGTTAGAAGACTCAGAAGCCCCGTTTCATATGTGGATGCCTTCGAGTAAAGTACATGCACATTGGAAATCGACGATACTGAGATGCGCGAAGCTCACCCTGACCCTTAATGAAGCTATATCAATGAGATGTTCTGTGAGGTTGAGACTTCTTACTACCTTACCTAGGTAGTCTCATTATCATTCAAAGAACTCTATTATTCTAAAGCACGCCTGTGCTAATCAACCAGGGAAGCCCAATAAAGACCCAGACCATCATGAAAATGGCTAGCGGTGCCGCTGCAACTGAGTTTAAGCTTTCGAGAAGCTCAAGAACATAGACCACGAGAGGTGTTATCATCCATAGCAACGATTTTATCGGCTTGCAAATGAACGTCATAAAGACCTTTCTTAACCACCGGAACCAAAATCGCTCCTCTTTGGCAGATTGTTCTTCTTCCGGTTGTCCCGCGGGTCCTGCAGCATGCTGCGATTCGCTGATAGTTGCATTTCCTTTAAAGGTCATGAATTAGTCTTGATCCGGACCGATATGAAGCAGTTAAATGGGGAAATATACCGGGAAGACGTGCATCTCGCTGCCATCGTGGGCCGGCTGGTAGGGTAAATATCCCTCGCTCACGCCTGGAGCCCTGTACGTCGTGAGTCCGGCCCTTTGATCTAAACATGCCGCGTTCTAGATGAATATGAGCGATGGATTGCTTGCAACACTCGGGACTCCAAACCTTAGCAACGTCTGATGTTGATGCTCGTGAGCGGCTGATGTTGGGAAAAGCTACACGCAGCCTGATGTTGTTTTTGAATGCCTTGCCAAGGCCCAGACGGCACTGCGGCTCGGCTATCCAGTATGACATGCAGCCAAGCGAGACAATGCTGACATGCCCAACAATCGGGTCTTTTGAGCAGGCTTAAAAGAGCGGCCATCTAAAATCCGCTAATCTTTGGAATTGGACCCTCAAGGGAATCGTATCTCGTAGCCTCGCCGAGTCACGAATCTACGAGTCACCAACACTGGGGAAGATTCCATGGTTTATTAAAGCAAATTCGTGTGCTGCATGTGAGGTGCAGTCGAGTGTGCCAAGAATCACACTTGTCGTACAATAAATGATTCAATTCCATGGAGGACTGGTGTCATCTCATTACATTTGGACATCATCGAAAGGTTCTTGTTATTTCATGCGCCCCTCCAATACCAACATCCAATTAGATTTAGCCTTATCTTACAAGCCCATGCACTTGAACTTCAACAGATTATTCTCCACAATCTCTTTCTCCATAGTGATCAGCTTTGGCATATCCCACATGCAGCTAAGCCATCTTCCACCAAGCCACTCCCTCTTCTGACTAGTAAGATAGGGGATGGAATGGGCGGCAAGCTCTGGGGTATCGGTCATCCTGACTACTCGGACGTCAGCATATTCCGTTAAAAAACACAAAATCGAGCTTCTTACATTGTAGCTTCTCGGGTAGGTTTGACGATAAGTCAGTCGGAATTCCACCAGGGTGGATGGAGAATGCGAGAACCCCCTACCAGTTGCATCGTCAGTTTCGACCGTAAGGTGTAACGCACACTCGGGCTGCGTGAGACGTACCTGATCACCATACTCATCCTGAACAAACTCGGTAAAGCGGATGAGGGCAAACTTTGACACATGGTATGCACCACCGCCAGCCCCCATGAAGTGCGCCGCGACTGAAGACATGTTGACAATCGTCTTATCGCCGCCCTTGAGCATCAAGGGCAAGAACGCTTTGGTAGCTCTGTATGTGCCCCAGTAGTTCACGTCCCAGGCCTTCATATACTCATCATCATCCGTGTCCAGCAGCAAGTTGAATGGGGCCATGTAACCGGCGTTGTTGACCAAGATGTCCAGCCGCCTCCATTCGGTCGTTAGCCTCTCCGCTGCCGCTCTTACGCTGGCCATGTCACTGACGTCCATCTCGAGGGCAAACACCGTGGGCTCATCTCGCCCAGCGTTCTTTGCCGCTTCACGGACGGCAGCGACAGTAGAAGAGACGTCTGATCGAGCAGCTACCGCGATGTGAGATGCGCCGGCTTCGGCGTAGCCGATCGCAATGGCTCTGCCCAGTCCCTTGCTGGCACCCGTGATGAGAACAGCTTTCCCGGAGCAGTCTGATGAAGTGAGTGGGTTGATCTCTGGGTACGTGTCGTGATGGATCACATCTCCGGTGAATGTGTCAACTGCAGGCTGTCAGACCGATTGAGCTAGATCGGAGACGAGGTCTAGAAGCATACCCTTGCGAGGAGGGAGACCGGTGGGCCCCGCGGGAGTGTTTTCCGCCATGAGTGGAGTCAGGTTCAGTTGAACGAGCGTTCGTTTGATCTCTGTTTCGACGTCTTCTTTCAGGAAGAAGTTGTAGATTTGGTTCAACATCTTGGCCGGTTGCGAACCTTCGGCGGGCGCTAGTATCGGAATGCCGGACTTCCCCACGCTTCAGGGGTGGCGCTCAGGCAGAACAGGCGTTTTGTACCACGCCTCGATTCAGTCCGCAAAGTGGCGGAACCTTGCTCTGCAAAACGCATTTGAAATTGGATCCTAAGATGTTTTAAGTGGAAGACGACACGAGGTTTTCAAGACCGCGCTGTCGGGCTTGCTTACCACCCCAGAATGGGCGTAAGCGAGCGCATCCAGCCGCTCAGCCATTGCCAGCGAATACACTGTGGAGCTGGCCGCTGACTCTTCTTGGTCAGCGGGGCGCATATCGTTTGTGCAGAGGATGCTCATAATACCATAATCAATTGTAGAAGTCCCAATACCATCCGTTGAAAAGCGGTGAGTGCCGGGCAAGCCGGGTTGCTGCCGATCAGAGTGCTTGGACTGTTACCGTGAATCCGGGGCCGGCCCGAGAAGAGCCCCACTGAATCCGGGGTTTCCTCCGAACATGCATACCGAATGCCCATCGGCGGCTCTCAAGGTTGTATTTTGATCTCCGGCAGCTTACCAAGATTCCGCTGTTCAACGCTCTAGCTAGATGAGGCAGCTACATTCAGATGCAAGTGAGACAAACACCCCACTAATCGCACGAATCCCCTTGCTGGATAACACGAGATTGCTGACCGGGGTTGCAATCCTCCGAACCTATTTGAGGCTGGTATCAGCCCAGAAGAACGCGTCAATTGATATCGCGGCTACACCTGCGCCACGAAGCGTTTTCTGACATTGGAGTGCGTTAGTGGTTCGTGAGACCAAATCTCACATCAGTTGCACTCAAAAAGCCAACAGCATGGCATCATCTTGGTTTGCCAAGGCCGTCTCACGCCTTTTGTGTTCGGTGTATGCAGCTTCAGTCTGCCGCGAGCCTTCAACGTACAATTTCCCGCCCCTTCTAGACGCAACTCTAGATGATCTACGCCAAGGGCTCGACAGCGGCCTCTTCACTAGCGTTGACTTGGTGAATGCTTACGTTGCTCGCATTGATGAGGTGAACGATGACCTCCGCGCCGTCGCCGAGATCAACCCTGACGCGGTATCCATCGCTGCTTCTTTAGACCAAGCTTGGGCGCAAGGCGGACCTCTTCTTGGACCTCTACACGGCATCCCAGTGCTCCTGAAGGATAACATTGCGACCAACGACAAGATGAATAACACTGCTGGCTCTTTCGCCCTCGTCGGCGCAAGAGTCGGCGAAGACAGCACCGTAGCGGACAAGCTCCGCAGAGCCGGTGCGGTCATTCTTGGCAAGGCAACCATGGCTCAATGGGCGACTTGTCGGGGTACTAATTCCAGCGCTGGATGGTCTGCTCGAGGGGGCCAGCCGATCGGAGCGTACTATCCAAACCAAGACCCGCTAGAGTCCTCCTCAGGAAGTGGTATCGCATCTTCAATCGGTCTCGCGTGGGCTTCACTTGGAACGGAGACTCTGGGATCAATTACTATGCCCTGCGATGTCTCCAATCTTGTGGGGATCAAACCTACTCTCGGTCTCGTCTCACGACACCTCGTCATACCCATTACTGAGCACCAGGATGTAGTTGGTCCGATGGCTCGTACGGTGAAAGACGCTGCGCATTTACTAGCAGCCATCACGGGTCCGGATGCTCGAGACAACTACACTTCAGCCATACCGTTCACCAAGACGCCCGACTATGCTGCAGCTTGTGTTGACTCAGGTCTCCAGGGGAAACGAATTGGTATCCCGAGGCATCTGTTGGAAGACATCCCTTGGCCAAATACCAACTACTCCATCTCAGTTTTCGACTCTGCGGTGGATGTTCTGAGATCTGGCGGAGCTGAAATCATCGACGACATATGGCTTCCTGTGGGTGACCAAGTTACACGGCTACTCAACCTGTCTAGCCAGGTTATGGGCGCAGACTTCCTCGTAAACCTCGAAGAATACTTTGCAAAGCTCACATACAACCCTTACAACATCACAACGGTCGCCGAACTTCGGAATTGGACGCAAGGTGACCCACGCGAAGGCTATCCGGAACATAATACTGAAGTCTGGGACAAAGAACTTGTCAGAGGCGTTCGCAACACTGATCCCCTTTTCTGGGAGCTTTACACCGAGAGGCAGTATCTTGCTGGTCCATTGGGGTACGCCGGAGCTTTGAAGAACCATTCTCTGGACGCCCTGGTACTTCCAACGAGATTTATCCTGGGTCCCGCCGCGCTTCTGGGCACACCGGTCATAGCTGTTCCTTTCGGCCGGCACCCGGATGACACACCGATTGTGAAGGATGACTTCGGCAATCTTGATGTCTTGGCACCGAACTTGCCTTTTGGTATCGGTTTTGCTGGAGCAGCGTTCAGTGAGGAGAAGTTGATAAGCATGGCGTATGCTTTCGAGCAGAGGACTAAAGCTCGAACTACGATCAAGCCATACATCCAGCCAAAGACTGAGTTAGGAGATATTGCACAATCAAGGGAATGGCGAACGAATCGGCTGGATCTAGTGTAGAGGAAGGATCTACTCTTTGGGTGATCACCGAGGCGATCGGTAGGTCTTCACAAGAATTTGATGTCAGAGGACGTGCAAATATCGATATTAAAGTAAAGTAAAGAAACGTAACCAATTATCAAATCTGAATATTTGTATTTATATCTACACACAAATGAGACAACAAGTTTATGGGGTATCCACCAGTAACTTCAAACCCACCTAGCAAGCTTACCTCAAAAACGACAGCAAAACGATCTATAGAACAGAACGAAGATATTGCACCACTTTGATATGACTCAGTGCCACCGAGCTCATGCCAGACGCCTTCAAACGCGGTGGGTTATCGTCAAGATATTTCAACCCTGAGACGACACTTTCTTTCAAACACTTCTTGGCCTCTCGGAGGGCAAAGTCAAATGCCGTACGCCCCTTTTCGTCCGTAGCTCTGAAGTCTGCTCCATGCTTCTTGAGAATTTGGAGTACTGCTAGGGGCTCGAATCTTGCGACAGACCCGTCAACCCAGGTTCGTACGACACCACACACCGGTGGTAGTAGCAGTTCATCCGAATCATGTGATTTAGATCCCCGGAAAACACCAAGAAGCGAAGTGCTCGACCGTTTGTTGTTTGGAAGTTGCATGGGCTGGTCAGCTGCCCCGGGGCCCCCTTTTTCAAGAAGCGCTTCGTATACTGGCAATCTGTTGTACCTCCACATGCCGTGCGCCGCCCTCAATAGTTGTAGAGCTTGTTTTTGTGAGGCATTATTGATAAGAGTGGTCACGGAAGTGTTGATTTTGGAGACGATCTCCCGGCCTTGAGGATTACACGGCGGGAACGCAAGGAACCCGTCAAACGACAGCTGACTTAGATCCGTGACATCAAGGGATAGGAGGAACTCAACAACCGCCTTCTGACCAAAGGTTGCAGCCATTCACAACGGTGTTCGTACAATACGCCTGACCTGATCAGATTGATCTGCATTCCTCTGCGGCACGAATAACTGGTCGGGCGTGTTGATGAGAGCGCCAAGCATTCTGTCATGGGGGCTTCCGAGTGTGAGCAGGAATTCAATCTCTTTCACGCAGCCAGATGCCTCGTCTCTCCCTGGCCATTGACTGGGTGAAGGATCTGCAATGGAAAAGAAGGACAACAGTGAATAGCAAGGCAAGTAAGAGCCACTCGATACTTTAAACTCAGTCCAGGTATCGGCAGGTTTCTGATGAAAGGTGCAGAGCATATCCGGGGTCTGAGGAGTCAGGGGCAGAGCTTTTATGTTGACCATCTCAATGATGTTCCTTCGAACACAGTCAAAGCAGATTTGACGAGCCTTTTTGGGCTGATTTGGGTACCATTTGGCAGAGAGCGCATCGACGTAGTAGTTCTTTCGTAGAAAGTCGGTGCCAAGATCAGCCGCTGCTCCCACGTCATTGGCGGCCATTTCAAGCATATCTCGGTACAATGCGTGAAGCCTCTGAGCGGGGTTGGAGGAGCTCACCGAGATTTCGCCAATGGACGCTGAAGCCCTGACAGTTCTCTCGGGCCCCTCCGGCAACATATCCTTCCAGATGTCTTCATCCGGGTCCATTGTCTTGCGACAGACATCAACCATGAGCGACAAGCAGGCGAGGGTTCTCTCGTCATCACGGCCGCGAACCTCCATGTTGAGCTCGATGGCTTGCATGCAGTGAGATTTTGCATGGTCTAGGTCGGACTTGAGGGCATACGCCTCGGCAAGTAAGCGGTGGACGTCGCTCGTTTGTGCCGGGTAGAGTTCTTCTTGCCTCTGTAGAAGGAGATTTAAAATGAGAAGGGCTTCGTCCGCCTGGCTAAGCTGAACCAGCGCAGTGGACAAGATCAGTCGAATGTTGATGTTGACGTCGTCGTACGCAAAACCCTCAGCTTGCGTCGTCCCATAAGATTGAAGTAGGCGAACCACCCCGCCCAGGTTCGGTTCTGCCAGGAGAATTTCGGCCTGAACAAGACGTTGAGCGTCGAGATGGAGCACAAGACTCGGATATCTCCTGCATAGAATCTCGGCGTCTTTGCTGTTGGGATCCGTTTCACCGAGAGCTTTAGCAAGCATTCGAATCAGACGAGAGTCCTTTTCAGAGCCAGACTGGCCATCGAGCACTCTAACAAGATGTGGAATAGCCTTGGAGAATTGATTGCTCGCAATCATCTGCTCGGCGTGCTTGATCCGTCGCTGGTTGAGTTCGTCGGCGAGGCTTTGGCTGCTGACGCCCGTCGCTCTCGATGTTAACGAAGTAGCTTCTGAGATTGGCGCAGTGGATATGCTTCCAGCTCGGGTTGATGCGGTGTCAGAGAGAGATCTGGCATCGTCGCCGTTCACATCGATTGCCCAGTCTGAGATTTGCCTGTGCCTATCTCCGTGTATGTATGGACCGAAAGCTAGCCCGGCACTCAGCATTTCGCCAAAGTCTACCTCTATGGGAGCAACAGAGTAAGGACCTCGTCTCGTGCGGACTGTCGTGTTCCGGGAAAGAGGGCTCATTGGGCCGGACAACATGGATTTTGCATCCAGGGTTGTGGCTGCGTCCTTGATGCTGCCGCACAGTCCTTGGATAGCCATTATCATCGAGCGGGTTTCTTCGAGCATCTCCATGTCAATTTGCAGGTCTGAGTAACTCGTTTTTCTCGAAGCTGTCTCTTGCACACTTGTATCCAGGGATTCGTCTAGCTGGAATCCGACCAGAGTGCTGCTGACGCGGGTCAGACGTTCGGGAGTATTTGCTGAAGTGGTCAAAGTAGTCATAGAAGCTTGACGGGCGCTGAAGGAAGTTTGTGACCCTTTGTTCGGCTCCGCCAGTGGCTCTGAGCTGCTTTGATTGGTGACATCACTGTATCCGGTTTTTTTGGATCTGGCCTGCTTGATGTATAATTCTTGGGCCATTAACTCCTGTTGATGTTCTGTTGTCGACGTCTCTAAGTCCTGCATTCGTTTGGCGAGATCTTCAACCAGCAAGGGAATCTTTGCCGTCGTAAGCGGATTATTGCTTGCAGCTGCGTTGTATCTAAATCGAATCGTCTTGTTAGCGACGAAGACCGCGAAAGCCATTGAGATAGACAGACGACTGACCCTGAATGTACTATAACTGGAAGTTGAAGTGCCCCTATGCAAGTTGCGATCTGCCCCCTTAGCGCATGGATTTGATCATCATAGCGCTGGAAACGTGCGTACGTTCTCACGGAGGTCGCCCATGATCTATCGCGGTGTATCTTGATGAAGATGTTGGAAAGCCGTGTGTACGCCCGATCGCACGATTTGATAACCGGAACGAGCTCTGCGTACCGACAGATATGCTCGCCAAAGGTTCCGCTGGAGATGCAGTTCTCTAGCAACTTGAGATGGAACCTGGTAGCTTCGAGCTGCGACTCAAAATCCTCGATCCTATCATCGATGCGCCGGATGTCATGATATGCGCTGCGGGCAACTTGAACTGTCTTTGAGAGAGCGACCACGAGCTGGAGCACGGCGGTGGCGCCGCCTATTACTTCCATGTTCGCATATGAGGTTCATGAGATTGCGTGGGAAATGCCATGGCCGTTTCCCTTGATAGATAATGCCCATTTGTACTACTAGGGAGAGCTGACGTGGAAGGAACCGGGGTTGGGGCGCTTGATCAGGCTGGCAAAGGGGGTATCAGCTATCTGTTGGGAGCATTCTGCTTGCATTCCAGATCAGGTTCTGTCCCGCGTTGAGGCGAACTATTGATTTTCTCTACTGCGCCGCCACACCATGCGTGCGTCAGACACGGCAGGATCTTGCGCCATGCCTCTTTCTGATCAACTGGTGACGTTCGTGGTTAAATTTAGAGGCGGCGTTCGCGACCACTCCCAGAAAGCAAAAAACTTGCGTGTTTTGATTGTTCTTGTGTACAGAGGCCGATAAACATACACAAACTTTGTCGTTGGATGAATGAGTCTTCAGTCATGGTAGAAGTCATGATTTGTCTGGCTTTCGCCAAAACAGAAGAAGTTGAGGTTTCCGCGGGTTGGGCCTCGCTGTCCGCGGACGCGTGAAGTTCATATAGATAGTGGGCTGGGGTCTCTTGAATGATGTCTGCGGCGTTTATTGTGAGGGCCCGTTTTATCCGGAGCATTTCACTAGTACGGAGAAGTCCACCATAATAAGACAATGCTGTCTGATAATAAGAGGCTTTGGGGGCCAAATGGCAGGTCACGCCCTACTGCGGACACATTGTATGTCATTGACCGATTGTACACTCAATAGGATCCACAATTCTGAGGCTTTCGGTACTCGTGAGCTGGGTGCTATGCCACGGTGCTGCTGACTCGCAGCCTGTTACGGCTTACGATATACCCAAGAATCGAGTGTTAGCTCGCTGGCGTGAATCTCGAGTCTCGTGCGGGAAAGGGCTTTTCCCCTTGCAAGAGCTATACGTCTCCTTGGCGGAAAAAATTCCTTTCCAAAGATATTGTGCGTTCTTCAACGGCATTGAGAAAGCATGGCAACGTGCACTTGCGACCGAGGGCATCGGAGTCGGCGCCGAGTGGAGGGACGGATCTCCGGTCGTCCCGTGTGAAATAGTCTTCGAAAGTTTAAGTAGTGGGCTCGGGGAGATATAATAAACCGCTTTAATATAAGAAGTTTTTTGACCACCCGTTCTAGGTTGATCCGAACAGTACGACGACGTCGCAGTCAAAGCTGGCCTAGGCGGCCGTGGCTTGACAACCCACTTCCCCTGATAATAGGACTTGGCAGTTGCTTGAGAGTTATGGAGCACTCCAGTTGCATCAATCCTAGTCAACCACATAACGCATCTATAAATATGTTCCTGTACCAAAGCCCCTTTTCAACATTTCATTGTCGCGCTTCATCAACATCCACATCACGCTCATTCAACGAATTTTCAACGCTGTAAGAATGCCCTCTACTCTGAAGATCGCCCTTCTGGCCTTTGCGGCTGTTGTCGCCGCGGTACCATCCTCCCCCAACAATGATAATGGTGCTCTTTTCGCAGTAGAAAGTCAGTGAAACCCCCATACAAACCGCGCCGTCTCGTTGTTGACTCGATGATCTGCAGAGCGATGCGAGGCACTTTATGCCAAATGCAACGAGAACACCGACTGCTGTGGCCCCACGCCGGTCTCTTGCAACTACATTCCCATTTGCGGCGACAACCGCTGCGTGTCTTATGACCCTAACACCCCGTACAACCCCACGTGCTTCTAGACAGCTACGAGATGTGGGCTTGACTGAGGCTTGTCAATGGGGCCATTAGGTGGGACGGCAAGATTAGGTTGTTCTTAGCAACTATTCAAATAAAGCAATAATGCATTGAACAGATTAAAGCAACGTTCTTGAATCTTCATATGACCCCAACAACACGCAGACTCAACGCTTAGCACACGGCACACTTTGTGTGTGAAACCAAGAAAAAAGCCCAGTGCCAGCAGAGATAAGGTCTCGCATGTTGCTGGCTATACGCAGTCCCCCTCCCGTCGTTGTTTTTGCGAAAATGTTGTAGAGCCGGTGGGCGGCCGCGAGGTTAATTCAACAACAGTTAGGAGATGCTCGGATTGGTTGCGACCTCGGCTTGAGAACAGCGAAACCAAGTCACCTCTCGTCAATGGATTTATGAGAACTTAGTCTTTCCTTCAATATTTTGAACGCCAGGTCCTCTACCTATCAGGCCGGCGACCGCAAATGGAACACCCTCTGACTTCGTCATGTACGTCGGACAATATTGTTGCAGCGTTCAGTCAAAATATCGTCTGCCTCACTCCAGTGAAGAAGGGTCAAAATCCTCCTTCATATCAGGTACCCAGCCCTTTGGCCTCTCCGTACCCCGAATCGCCAGACCATAGCCCAGCTTCTCCACCTTGCGCACCGACTGCCTCATAACCTCCATCTTTCCTCTGAAGTCCTTAGTCGGAATCTCGGGCAAGATCTCGAAGCAGCTGCTCAGCTCGTGGATGTCCTGCAGGATATTGCGGCCCTCAACGCCGGCGAGCTGTCCCGTTTGGGCTGTCGTGACGGTGGCGAAGCGCATCATCTCGCCGAACAGGTCGAAGAGGCCGTACATGTAGTCGTTCTCGGTCAGAGGCACGTTTGCCGGGACCGCGGCTGCTGTGTCATCTGGGCTGATGAGGGTCTGGGTACGCAGGTAGTGGGTGAAGGAGAGGGCCTCGACAAGTTCCTCGAGGCAGCGAAGGGAGTAGGCGTAGCGGTAGCGGTTGATGCCCTGGATGTCGCCCTCGATTGAGGTGAGGTGGTTCTTGATCTCTTCCATGCGGGTGTTGAGTTCCTTCTGTGCGAAGTTGGGGAGTTCACCGAGCTTGTTGACTCTGTGTTGTGTCAGTGGTGCACCTGCTGGATGCGCAGGGGCGAGGGTACCTTTGGCAGGTGAAAATTCTGCCCAAGTGTTAGCCATTTCATTCTGATTCTATTCAAACGAGAGAAAAATACATCTTCTTGCTCAGAGCAGTGACATCTCTCGAGGCCTTGATGATGCGCTCTCTCCGGTCGTGGTGCTCGTCCAGCTCATCACGGAATTTGGTGAACATGGGTGTGAACTGCGTCACGGGTGCCGCGGGCTTCTGCCTGGCCTCATTGGACCGCATGTTTCCGTCACGATCGCGCTTAGACATCGTGAGTTTGTTGCAGCGGTTGTCTTGTGCCGTTGATAAAGTGCCCCGCGATGAAGTCGGTGATGCAGTTTGATGGTTGATGCACAGGGTCAGAATTGATGGTGGGGTTGGTTGATTGGAGCAGAACCCCCGGGTGTGGGTCCATACACAGTGTAGCGGCGGGTGCGGGTCTCTGCGCCAGCCAGGGGCTTGCCAGTTATGCCCACGTCACTCAAATTTCCCCAGTTGGGAAGGGGAAGCTACGACTTGAAGCTTCAATAACCACGCGACATCAACAAATCGGAGCCCGGGTGTTGCGATCGAATACTGCACGGTGTCCAATGGCAGTGTAAAGTGTCACATCTTACCGGAAATACTGGGAGGATTGAAACACCGCCCAACCATGGCCGGCCTCAATGCGCTCTTCCGGCCCGTGCCGCTCTTCGGCGCCGCCGCGCTTCTCCGCGTCGGCATGCTCTTTTATGGTCTCTGGCAGGACGCCAACTCGGCAGTCAAGTACACCGACATCGACTATTTGGTTTTCACCGATGCCGCCCGCTTCACAGCGCAGGGGCGCTCACCTTACGACCGCGAGACTTACCGCTACACGCCTCTCTTGGCGTGGATGCTCGTTCCGACCGCCTGGGATGGATGGTTCTCGTTCGGAAAGGCGGTCTTTGCTGTGGCAGATCTCCTGGCAGGATGGCTGATTGTGCGCATTCTGAAGAGTCGCGGCGTCGATGAGGGAAGGGCTCTGAAGTTTGCCAGCATTTGGCTTCTCAACCCAATGGTTGCGACAATCAGCACGAGAGGAAGTTCCGAGGGTCTGCTCGGTGTAATGGTGATGGCACTTCTATGGGCTGTTTTGGAAAAGCGGACGGCATTGGCCGGTCTTCTGCTCGGATTTGGGGTGCATTTCAAGATCTACCCGTTCATCTACGCACCGGCAATCGTCTGGTGGATGGATGATGAGACCCTTGGACGAAAGGGGGCCGAGGGTGTGAAATCCCTACCCCAAGCCCTCGTCAACTTCCTGAATCCGGAGAGGATCAAGTTGGCTGTCGTCAGTCTTGCAACATTCATGGGTCTGAACATTGCCATGTTCGAAATGTGAGTCTTAAATGAACCTCTCTTTGGTTGCCATGCTAAGATCCTCCAGCTACGGCACCCCGTTCTTGGTGCATACCTATTTTCATCACGTCACCAGGATAGACCACAGACATAACTTCAGCCCGTACAACATCCTTCTCTACCTCAACTCGGCAATGCCATCCACAGCTACCATCAAGATCGAGTCTGTGGCATTCTTCCCTCAGATTCTGCTCTCGACCATACTCATCCCTCTCGTTCTGGCTAAGAAGGATCTCGCAACCTCCATGATGGCGCAAACCTTTGCATTTGTCACCTTCAACAAAGTCTGCACCAGTCAGTACTTCCTCTGGTACATGGTCTTCCTCCCGCTCTACCTTCCCAATTCTGCATTTCTGAAGAGCCCGAAGCTGGGAGTGACGGCGCTGGGTCTTTGGGTTGTTTCTCAGGCTGCATGGCTGCAGCAGGGATTCCAACTCGAGTTCTTGGGGTACAGTACGTTTTTCCCGGGCCTTTTTGCTTCCTCGGTGGGATTCTTCTTGGTCAACTGCTGGATCCTAGGTGTCATCATTGGTGATGGAGCCGAGGCAGCGAACACTGTCAAGGCCATCAAGGCCAAGAGTTGATGTAGTGATACATGGCAACAGTCGCTTGTTCATTCTGAATAAAACTCAAGTTAATTAAAGTGTGGCTCTCGCCGTTGGCTTAAGTGAACCGGCCGATTCGACCTCAATGGTGTGTAGGCAACCAAACACGACCTTTCCAGCAACTCAACTTGGGAAAGTCCAATCTCCAAACGTGGCAAAGACAATTACCTTGATTGAAGCTTTCAAGTGCAATCGAGGCAGGTTCAAAGGTGCTGTTGCCTGGAAAGTGGCCACGTGATTAGGCGTCACCTTCCCGCAGGAGCACGTCCGAACGCGATCCAACCAGTCGCGCACCTTCTCCCCACCATTTCGCACCTTGCAGGCCAAGCACCCAACGACTTTTCCCAGCGCCACAACGTCCTCCCATTGCGCAACGATCTGCGAACATTTTATCCTGTGGATCAGATACTTACTTCCGCAATGTGGCTGCTGGAGAACCAGGGAAACGCGCTCGAGGGTTCGTATTGAGCTTCCTGCTGACAGCTGCCTGCGACACAAGCTAACGCGATTGATCACAGGCCGGCGCATCTGGCTGCGCCCCGGAAAACTGTATCTCTTTGGCCGAACATCCGCGAATGTCGAACGTATGCGATTCCACTGACTCCCGAATGACTCACGTTGCTGACAACTGCAGCCGGAACCCTCACGATCGCCCACAAGACCATCTCGCGCAAGCACATGACGATACAAGTCGACAAGGTTCCCGAAGGCGACAGCGTACGTTCTAGTTGGGTATACATAAGGCAACTCTGCTGATCTTATTCGCAGCAAGATCTGTCCAGTCGGTCGACGATAACGATCGAAGACTTGAACACGAAGGCGGGCACAACGGTCGATGGACACAAGTATAAGGGCGAGAAACATGTGGTGACCGAAGCGACGGCAGAGATCAAGATTGGCGGTTGCACGGAAGTCTTCCGGTACGGTCGCACTCTGTCGCGAAAGAGTGAACTGCTGCTGACCATTTTCTAGGTTGACATGGCACCCGGTGGTGCTGACCTTCAGTTTCTCTAGTCGCGAAATGCAAGCCGACCCCTTGTCCCGACTGCGAGCCGACGTCGAGCAGCTGGACATCAAGCTTACATCCGATTACGATGTTGAGCATACGACACACGTGGTGGTAAAAAAGCGTAATACGTCAAAGGGCCTTCAAGCTCTTGTTAATGGGAAATACATTGTGACGGACTCATTTGTCGATGCGATTGTTGCGGCAGCGACTTCGGAGCCAACAGCTATATGTGCGCTGGAGGATAACTTCGACAGCTCCTGGCCCGATGCCTTAACCCACTTGCCTCCCCGTGGCGGCGAACCTGTCGAGCGTCCTAACGCCGCTTATGCCCCCGACGAAGGTCGCCGCGACATCTTTGAGGGATACACGTTCATTTTCTACGAAAAGGGCCAGTTTGAGAATCTTCGCGCGCCCATCATCAACGGCAAGGGCAAGGCGCTTTACACAAAGGTGACCCCCAACGCGAATACTGTCGACGAGTTCATTCTGTACGTCAAAACAGAAGCAGGCGAGAAAGGGCTTGGGTGCTTTGAAGATGGCAGCGAGGGACGAGGTGTTGTTGTCGTCCGCTATACTCCTAGCAAAGGTGATGCCATGGCCTGGTATGCAGACTTCTTCACTCAAGTCTCACTCCGATTGGACCATAGGCCCATTGAGCAGAACGAGTTCCTTGAGGCGATTCTCGTCAAAGACGCCAGTATTCTGCGTCGGCGTCTGGAGATCGACCCTACTCAGGAGCCTCCACGCACAGCGCCGCAGCAGGCTTCGAGCAGTGACTCGATGGATGTTGACCAGCCCGCCCCTTCACAACACACACCCCAAGAGTCTGCACCGTCTGCTCCACCAGTGAGACCAGCTCGTGTGCGAAGGGCAGCCACCAGACGTTTTGCTGGATTCGATAATGACGACGACGATGATGATCCTGTGGTTCCCAAAGAACCAGAGAGCGTGCCTGTCAACACTGAACCGGAGACCGAGGAGGGGTTATTCGTGTCGCAAGAGGCGGCCGCACTTGATGAAATCCCAGAATCGTCACAAGAGACGAGAACCAGGAGGTCACAGAGAAAGCGGCCTCCAGTAGAGGATGACAGCATCATGGATGATATTATCCCAAATGCAGCCGCAGCCAAGCGACGACGGATTGAGGCTGGAGAAGATCCAGACCCGCGACCTAAGGAGCCCGAACCTCCAAAGGCTCCGGAACCGAAGCCTGCTACCAAGGCCAAGAAGGTGAAGCAAGAGATTGACGTCCTCGAAGTCGCTCGCAAACGTCGTGAAGAACTGGAGGCTGCGGCCAAGGCCGAAAAGGATGACCTTCGCAATTTGCCGGCCGACCTTGACTTGGCAGAGATTGGTCGGAACCAAACCACGGTGGCCATGCCTGTACGTCAACGGCCGGCAACCAGGACTCACGAGGAAGACGTAGCGAGCGGCAGATGGAACCCTGCCTGGAATGGACGCAAAAATTTCAAAGGCTTCGTACCCCGTGGCGAGCTCACGGGACGACCGCGCCAGAAAGTCATTGTACCTCTGAAGGAGGTGAAGAAGAAGGATTATGGCATTGGCGATGAGTACTGGCTCGAGGACGACAGTCAGAAGAAGAAGAAAGACGACACCCAGAAAAGCGGCAGGAATACTAGTCAGAAGAGTGGCACGAGTACTGGTCAGTCTGCCGCTTCGCGACGTGTGTCACTTCAAGATCGGGGCACAGTTAGCATTGTCAGCAGCGACGAAGAGGATGAGACGCCTGCACCTGAGCCCAAGCCAGAACCCGCCCCATCACGATCGAGAAGCTCTCGCGCCACAACGACACAGTCTCAAGCTACTAGCCAGAGTCAGAGGACGACGCGCGGCAAGAGAGCAGCGCCACCTCAGGCTCCGGCCGACGAACCACCTGCGAAGAAGACTCGAGCGGCGAGGAAACCTCGAGAGGTGGCTGACAGCGATGAGAGTGACGACGACGACGGGCTGAAGTTTAAGTTTAGGAGACGCTGAGATAGCCCCAAAGCTGATCCTGAAGGCCTGCTGTTCAAGTGGAGCGACGAGTCAAAGGGAGTTATAACGCGAAGTCAGGCAAGAAGGCTTTCAAGAAGCCGTGCCCGCGAAGCTGGCGAGGGCAGCAAGGCCAACGACAATGATGCGGACGACGGCGCTGAGGAGGCCAACTAGCGATGTTTGTATGATTGCGGTCGCTGTGAGCGGTGCGTCTATTATGGGGTATCACTCTATCAGTATCTGTATGCAGGATCGACCTGTTAATACACAGCGTAGTAACCGTATGTGCCTGTCTCTCTTCTAAAATGTGCAAAAGAAGGGGTTTAATCCATCTCATCCATGGCGCTCGGCTTCGCGCCCTCTTCCTCGTCCACCAGCAGCCCGACCAAACACGCCGAAAGCATAGTCTCGTAGTTGACCCAGGGGTGGATCTCCCCAAACAGCTTGGTGCCGTCTCGTCCGGCGCCGCGGAGGAGCTCGGGCTCGCCGGCGGGGTGGTAGGGCAGGTAGGGTGTGATGTTATAGACGCGGCCGCCGAGGGCCATCCAGGCGTCCTTGCCCTTGCGGCCGGTCATCTTCTTGAGCATGGAGGGGGTGACTTTGAGGTAGGGCGTGGAGGGGGGCAGGTTGCGCAGGTCGGCGTTGGGGCCGGAGATGCGCGCCCAGTCGAGCGGGGAGTGGCCGGGCGTGAGGATTACTTTGCGGCTTGGTTTGGAGGGTTTGGCGGAGTGTGTTGGCGGTGGGAGGAGCGAGGAGGAAGAGGAGGAGGAGGTAGGGCCGCGGTTGGGGACGGGGCCGCGGGCGCGTTGGGGGGAGTTTGCGGCTGGGAAGGCGGCGAGGCGGGGTGGGACGGGGCCTCGTGAGGAGGAGGAGGGTGGTGGTGGGGGCATGCTGCCGCGGCCTGGGAGGGAGTTTGTCGAGGTGTTGTTGAAGAGAGGCGGGGGAGGAGGCATGCTGCCGCGCCCGGGTGCTGGAGGGGGCGGCATGCTTCCGAGGCCGAGGGTCGGGGTCGGGTTCGCGCCTGTGGTGAGGCCGGTGGAGGGCTCGTTGAGGGAGAAGGAGGGTACGGCTGGGCCGGCTGGGGTGGAGGGGTTGGCTTTGGGTGTTGTTTGTTCCTCCTCTGGCTCTGATATCACCGGCGTGGGGACCGGGGCCGGAGTCGCGTTCGGGCGGCGGATGATTGTGGGAGGAGGGGGCATGGCGAGGGCGTCGTTCTTCGGTGCCGGTGCCGGTGTCGGGTCGGGGTCTTCGGGGAAGTTGATGGATGGCGGGGCAGGTGCGGTTGTGGTGCGCTTTTGCTCGTCGGGGGCGGTATTTCCGTTGCTTGGGTTCTTGTCATCGTCCGGCGGGGGACTTGAGCGTGTCTTTGGCGGCGGCGGGAGGGATGGGGAGGGACGCCAGGTCAGGAGGAAGGGCGGCATGAAGGGGTGTATCCATGGCGGAGGGGCGACGATGACCCAGACGACGGAGGCGATGATGAGGGAGACGCCGATGTAGCCCATTTTTTGTTGTCCTTGTTGGTGTCGCGTTGGGAGAGGCCGTGGGGGGCCGCGACTGAAGTGGGATGGGTCGTCGTTTGTAGAGTGAGGGTCTTGACAGGTAGGTAGTTTGAGGTTGACGTCGTGATGGGATTTGGAGATTGTTGCGCTGCAAGTGTCTTCGGTCTTTGTCAGCGGGTTCAACGGTCACGGTGAGTGGTCAGCTGTTTGGCGCGGGGCCCGCAATGGCAAGCTGGAGAGATGGTTGTTCCCTTAACGGGAGGCTGCTAAGCGACAGGGGTGCACCGTGTCCCCTTTTGGTGGGGTTCACAAGTGTTGCCTCGGAGGGCGGAATGACGCGCTACGAGATTGAGATTTCGAGATGGAAAGGCGCGAAGAAGGGAAAACAGGTACGTACCGAGACGTTCCACTAGCGCGTGCCCATGTTCAATTTGGCCCGGCCGGGCAACAACCCGGGATCACGGGAGGAAGGGGGGGGGGGGGGGGGAAATAAACCCAATGGGGGCGGGCAACGGGCCCAAAAAAAAAAAAAACGAGGCGGGGAAGGAGGGAGACCGGCGGGGTTCGGGAGGGG
>JAQIUS010000137.1:0-125118 GCA_028639655.1 Colletotrichum sp. SAR 10_66
GCTATTAGTATGCAGGATGGTGACGAGTGGTCGATAACGAATGGCGGACGCAACAGTGGGGCAAAAGCCTCACAGCTCGCCTGCAATTGGAGGTTGATGATATATTGCTGCATCTACGTGCATGGGGCGGACTACCCACTGCGTTTGCGTTCGTGGAAACATCGACGTGCAGCTGCCTTCACTGCGAAACCTAGCCAAATCAGGGATGCACCGTAACATGATCCCAGATACAATTTGCGAAGCCTCAGCAAAGGCAACGAGCCACGCAAAACTTATAAAATGCGGGACATCCATGAAGGGATAGAGCAAGTTTCAGTCAGCTTCTTCACTAGTATCCAGTCACAAGCATAATCTTTTACATCAGACATTACAGTCTTCATCCCTAATATACCTATGTAGGGATGTGTTCCTCTGGTGTTGCCTTTTCCAATTTGGGCTCCCACTTCCAAGATCAGTGAGCCATCCCCTGGTACCTATGACTTTAGTCTTGGCGAGACGATGAACTGACATCCACTTCCTTCCCACAGAAACGAGCCTCAGTATCCTCAGCAGGAGCACGTCTTCGGCGTAAAGCACACGAAGACTTCTGAGATCGATACCACAAGACATCGAGGGGCTAAGGGTAAAGAGTTTGGGGGCACAATGTCTCTCTACTTCGGCTTCGACCTGCCATGGTCACACATTGACGCCATGTCCGGGTCACAGTGGGCTTCATCTCAAGAGAGTGGCAAGAAGGATTAAGATACATAGTGACTAATAGTATAGTGTTCCACGAAGAAGGTAGGCCTTCCCATGTCAAGCTATACCTTCCAAGGCCTGGTTCAGAAATAAAGACGTTCCGCAATATAGATCGTTAATATCTGGAACAATATCTTGTCTCTGATGTGTGTACATGTAATTCGCGGTTCCCAAGCTATCGTGTCGATCACAGGTTCCATTAACTGCTAAGACTTAAACAATTACCTGGCTGCTTCGTTCCCTGATGCTAGCTTACTCCTTTACGTCACGAGTCCATTTATTGACGTATCGCCCGGAAATGAGGAAATGAGGAAGTGTAGCATTTGCCAAATGGAAGCTAGAGAGAAATCCGTTGTAGATGAATCGAACTAAGTAAAGAAGGAAGCTGAGTGGATTGCTTTTCAACAACCTGAGTATTCAATCAAATGCGCCATTTCCGGCTCATCCCTATGTAGATTCTAGCACTCTGTGGCCTTCTACGGTCAGTTGCCCTCAATTGTACCCCTGCGTTCGTCGCCCTCGAGATTGTTGCGCGGGCAGCGTTCGGATCCGGTGTGACTGCACGGATGACTGTAGTGTCCATACATATCAGCGGGGGCTGCCACCTAAATTTGATTGAAGGAGCTGAAAGGACTCTAGAGGACTCCTCCAACAAAATCAGGACCAAAGGAGGGGTGTGAGGGCCCGTGCTCACTCTCTTATGGCCGCCTTACACCCAAGACATTCAAGAGTGGAGACTTCCTTGCTGATACCTACCTATGCAGAGGACCCCTAGGTATAGATAGAGGTTAGGCAGACTGTTAGTGGAATATTACTTATTAGTAGAGTATACCTTAGTTTATAAGTAAACCTTAATGTTAGCTAAGCTATATGTTAATTATACCTACTATTAGGGTATAGCTGCAAAATTTAATAGGTTATAGTATAGATATAGATATATAAGTATATAAGATAGTATAAAAACTTTTATTTTACTAATAAAGGGACTCTTATATTTATATAGCTATAGTTATATATTTAAATATCTCTCTTTATAGTATATATAGTTTAGGAAAATTTTTAAGCTAGTGAAAGCTATATCCTTTAGAAGTATATATAATTAGCTTATTACTATAAGGTAAATAATTATTATAGTTTATAAGTAAATATTATTTATATAAGATAGTTAGCTTTTCTTAATATTTAAGTATAAAGATAGGATATTTTATCTAGTAGAGTATTCTCTCTAATATAACCTCTTATAAATTATTTAATTATAAATAGAAGAGGAACTATATTAAAATAGATATATTATAATAACTTAAGATTTCTTATATAAGTTACTTCTATAGGAAAATAAGTATAATATACTTAATAAAATTTCTAGTTTATTAGATTTTCTATTAAATTATATTCCTACTTTTTCTTCTTTTCTATATTACCTCTAACTAACTTCTTATTTACTTTTTTATAGCTTATATAAACTTAATATATCTATACTTTATCTCTTTATAATACTATATCTTTTTATAACTATAGAAAAAAGATTATAAAGATAAAAAAAAAATAAAGCTATTATATTACTATTACTATATAATTCTTATTTATAATATAACTACTTAGTATAAGAGTAAGTAATAAATTTAATATATAAGAAGTTATAATATACTTATAAGAATATATTAGTTTATAATCCTTATATAAAACTAAATAAATAACTTTAAACCTTACTTTAGGTTTAATATAACTAGTGAAATTACTATAGGCTAAATATATTTTAAGAGAAAAAGCTTATAATAGAATAAAAGTTAGCTAAAAGCTAATTAAGAAGTATAAAAGAAATTAGATAATTATTAGTGAAATTAGAGTATATACTAAGTGTTTAAGAACTTAATACTTCTATTAGGTTACTTATTATAGAGTTAATTATATCTAAGATAAATACTTATATTAGCTAATAGAATACTTCTTTAGTAAAAAAACTAATTAGATAGTTCTTAAGTTATACTAGAGGCTAAGTAATAAGGGCTATATATTAGTATAGAGGATATAGAAGTATATAGTAGTTAGATATAAGTAGAAATATAATCCTTAAACTAGTTTTTTAAATATAATATCTAAAGTTAGAAGAGAAGCTTATTAATAGAATTTTAAAACTTTATAAATATAAAAATAAACCTTCTATAAGATTAAGTATAAATAAATTTCACTATATATTTATTAGATATTAGTAGCTAAGTAAATTTACTATTAGTTAGAATACTATAAGTTTTATAAAACTATAAGTATTATCTCTTATATACTTAGTAGAGATAATAAAGAAGAAGAATTAAAGTATTAGCTTATAGAGCTAAAGAATACTATTTAATATTCTTTTTTATAAACTATAATATAAAGGTATATACTAATATATTATTTTATCTATAACTAAAAGTAATTAATTCCTATTATAATATTACTTTATAGTAACTATTAATACTTAGATTACTATATAATATTAAGGAACTAAATAAGAGGAAACTTTTTACCTTTATAATAGATAGAGATAGATAAAGAAGATAGATTTTAGCTTAAATATATATAATATAAAGAGATATAATAATATTAGTTTTATAAAATAAATTAAGGGTTATAAGCTTTAAGTATAGGTATAGAGTTTATAAGTATAGAAAATAGGATCTTTATAAAGTTAAGATTAGTAGGGGAGGGGAAAAGTTTTTTTATATATAAGGCTTTTAGGTAGTTTAATATAGCTTATAGTATTATAAGGTTTAATCTTTAGTAGGTTTAGTATAGAAATATAGTATTATAGATATACTACTATAGATAGCTCTAACTTTAGTTTCTAACTAAGTAGTAAAATCTATTATTTCTTTAATAAGTAGTAAAAAATCTAAAAAGAAAAGCAAAAAGTATAGTAATTAACTATAAGTATAGAGGATATATAGTTATCTTAACTTTAAAAATACTTTTATAAAAATATAACTACTCTCTTAAACTTAGATTATATATTATCTTAAATTACTATTACTTTAATAAAATCCTATTTTAACTATTTAGTTTAAAAAGATATAAATATTTATAGTAGCTTCTATTTATATAATCCCTCTTATAATTTTATAGATATAACTTACTTATATTTAGCTTTATAAAGGTTATAAAATATTTTAGCTGTTTTTACTTCTTAAAGGGTTTATAAAGATATAGATTATAGTATTAGACTATATAATGCTTTTTAGCCTAAACCTATATAAAATATTACTTATTTCCTTTAGATAAGTTCTAATCTACTTTAGGGAGATTTAAACCTTATATACTATTATTTATACTTCTAGCTACTATTATATTAATTAAAATATTTCTAGTTAAACTTTAACCTTAGAGTCTCTATATATATAGTTCTATCTGCTTTCTAACTTAGGAAATCTGTAAGCTATATTACTTTTTTAAACTATAAATAAGTTATATAGAGGATAAATTAATAATTAATCTGCTTATTTAAGAATTTACTCCTTCTTTAGCTATATTACTAGTAGTTTAATAATTAATTAATATTTTATTAATCTATATATAGGATAATCTAAAATCTTATCTTTTTAGTATTAGTTTAGGAAAGTATTAATAGCTATAATAATAAAAAAGATTTAAAAAGAATAGGAGATTTAATGCCTAAAGATTTTATTAATCTTAAATAGCTTATTATAAGCTTAAATAAATTAACTAATAGAGAATATAATATTAATATAATTCTTATAAAGATTAAGTTAGTATGCTCTATATAAAGTGTTATATTTAATCTTACTCTATTATAAAAGATGCTTTTACTACTTATTTTAGTACTATAAGGAGCTAGGTTATAATATTCTGCTAGCTATAGTTAAGCTTATATACCTTATAAAGATATTTATTAAAGGTGCTATTATGCGTAAGTATATATAGATAGTTTATATTAAGTAGGGGGCTACTTTGCTTCTTAATATATATTTACTTAAAAACTCTATAAAGCTAGGGGTTCTAATAGTTTAGATCTTAGATAATATTAAATTATTATAGTAAGTCCTCTATTTCCTCTTATATAAAAGTATTACTCTAAAGTTTATTTTTAAAGTAGTATATTAGTACTTAGTAGTTATATTAAAGAGCTAAGAAAAGCTTATTAACGTTAAAGAAAGTGAGAGTGAATAATCCTACTAACCTAAAGAATATTATCTAATAAATATTCTCTTACTTAATTAGTATCTTTATAGCTTCTTTATAATTAGTTTTTATTATATTTAGTTTATATTCCTTAAAATAAAAGTTAGTAGTATTATATACTTATATTTTATATACTATATTAATATTTATTTTTACTTAGTAAAGTAAAGATATTTTAGTAGCTGCTATATATTTAATATACTTCTTAAAGATAGAGCTTAATATATATATTAGGTAGTACCTTTATTTTTAACTATACTTAGCTACTATCTATCCCTTATAGTATATTAGGGTTAATTCTATTTTCTATTACTTATATAAAATTTATAAAGTAAGAGACTTAACTAACTTATAATATATAGTTAGTTATATTACTAAACTTACTTATAGTATCTATAGCTTTATTAGTTTATAAAGAAATAGAAGGGCTAAAAATAAGTATTACTTAATGTTACTTCTTTCCTATAGTATGAGTTCTTAAGGGTAGTTATATATCTCTTCTCTAATTTATTCTTTATACCTATCTCTATTATAAGAGTTATTACTTAAAATAGAAGCTAGAGTAAGTGCTAGCTAGTATTAATAATATTAATAAATTTATAATATTAAAGATATAGAGGATATTTCCTATATATAAGTATATTAGACTTTATAATATTCTAAAATATATAAATTATAATATTAGCTATATTAAAATTATTATTAGCTATAATATTAAGTAAGAAGTTAAGAGCTTCCTCTATAATTACTATAGTAAAGTTTAGATTAAGAAATTATAATTATAGTTAGTAGTATAAAATAATAAGCGTAAGGATAGAGCTTATTCTAGCCTCTATTATCTACTAACTATTAAGGTGTATAAGTAGTAACTAAATTCTCTTAAACCTTAGAGAGAGAGAGAAGGTTTAAAATTTAAATAGATATACTTTTTAATATATCTTTAAGATTATATAGTTAATAAGAACTTATTAGGTGTTTTTTATAAGTAAAGTTAGCTTAAAGTAAGTAGTATTTACTAAATAGCTTTAGAAGGAATTAAGTATAAGTATAAACTTTTATATAACTTAGAGGATAGTTAGGTTTTTAATAAACCTAAACTATATATATACTTCTTTTCTCTTCTCTATTTACTTCTCTCTTTTTACTATTTTATAAATATTTTTTATATAATAGTAATATTACCTATTTAATACTATATTATATAAGAGATCTTACTACTATACTTTTAGAATAAAGTAGTAGTAGTAAAGTATATTAGCTTAATATCTTATACAGCTAGTAAGCTTTTATTATTATATTATATTAGAGATAAAATAGAGAGTAAAGGTATAAATAAACTTTTCTTATCTTTAGATAGTAATTATATAGCCCTTATTAAGTTTAGCTAGTTAAGTGAGGCTATTAAGGGCTTTAGTATAACTAATACTAAAAAGTGTTAATATAATAAGTAGTATACTGCTTCTCTAAGTATTAATTATATTACTAAAAAATCCTAGTAAGCTATAAAGTCTAAGAATAGATCTATATATATTTCTATATAGATTAAAAGTATTATAAAACACTTTTAGAGGTAATAAGATAATATTAAGCTAGTTAAACCTATTAGTAAACTAGTTATAGCTATAGGTTTATATTTTAAGCTTAGCATAATAAGGCTTTAAGATTATTAAAGGTTAAAACCTATCTACTTTACTATTAAGTATATATTAAATAATATACTACTTATTATTTAGTGCTATTTAGGTACTATTAACTTTTAGATTATAATTATAGAAAAAGTATATATCTAATTAGCTTTTAACTATTAAAGTAGGAAGGTAGAATTCTTAGTACTCTAATAGAATAAGTTCTTCTTATTAGTTATAAGTAGATACTATCTTTAGAAGTTTAGTAAAATTATTTAGATTCTTTTAGTTAGGTAATATACTTAGTAAGTATAGAGGTATAACTAAGATAAGCTTTTAGTTATTATTATTAATATATTAACTATTATTTAAATAATCTATATTATACTATACTACTCTACTTTAATAATATTATAACTTTTAGAAATAGTAATTCTACTTATATAAGAAGATAATATAGTTAGATAGGAAGATTAGGGAGCTATCTAAGTATTTATAAAAATTCCTTAATATAGTACGTACTAACTTACCTTATATATAAGACTACTAAAGCTTAATTCCACTTAGCTTATATTAAGCTATCCCTTTATAAGTAAGGTTCAATATAGATAAAGAGTTAAGTATAGTTTTAATTATGCTTTTTATATTAAATAATAGTATAGTTTTAATATAGGTAGCTCTTAATAGTAGCTTTTCCTAATCTAATTTTACTAAACTTTTCTAAAGTTTACTAAGTAGGAGCTATAACTTAAACTTTATAAGGAGGTGCTCTTTATTTCTTAATAATGCTTAAAGCTTTAATACTAATAAACTAAAGAGGATATTATATAGTACTAAGTAGAGCTGCTTAAAAAGGTAACTCTTAATTAGGAATACTAATATCTTAAACTTAGTCTTAGTTATATTAGTTTTTTTTATTTTATATATAACCTCTTTAGTATAGTTATTAAGTAGTTCTACTATTAAGGAGATAGTTATATTTATAATATACTTAGCCTTAAAATTATTAAGCTAAAAGCTTTTATTAAGGATAAGAGGAATAGCTAGCGTTATAAAGACTAAAGGCTTAATAGAACCTAGTGAAATCTTAAGAGGTTTAGTATTAGTAGACTTAGGTAGGTTATTAAATAATCTCTATATAAGGTTTAAAGTATTTTTATTAGCTTTATAAGATTTAATATAGTTAGTATTACTTATACTAAAAAAGTTATTATTATCTATATTAAGCGTAAGGTTACTAAAATCCTTATAGCTTAACTAATTAGATATACTCTTTCTATTAGTATTAAAGTTAGTAGTTTTATCTTTATAATATATTAGTTTTAGTTCTAGCTTAAGTATTTTGAAGTTTTTTAAAGATAATATTATATACTTTTTAACTTACTACTTCTTATTTTTACTAGCGACTACTAAATTAGGGATTACTAGCTGTAATATTTTATAAGAGATCTATATTATAAAATAAAAAATATACCTAAAGAGCTAACTATATCTATTAGTAGATACTCTTACTAAATAGGTTACTAAAAGGCTACTAAATAGAGTGCTTTAATACCTCTCCTATATAGTCTATATAGGGAAGGAAAATACCTCTCTATTAACTTTAACTTACTTTCTTACTCTTTCTCACTTTAGATAAGATCTCTCTCTATTTAACCTATTTCTTATATACTTTCTTAAATTTCTTTATTTTTTTTTTTTATATAATCTTAACTTTAACTTCTTCTCTCTTTTTTATATATATAATCTATATATATCTTTTCTAGAGTTACTTAAGCTATAATTATAATAATAGAGTAGGATTAAGACTTATTCTTAGGTAGTAATAGTAATATACTTAGTAACGCTAAGATTAAGTATAATTTTAAATCTTATAATAACTTAAGTAAGTTCTTAGTTAGTAAGATTATATATAACTTTATACTTATCTTCTCTTATTTATTCTAGCTTTACTAATATTTTACTATAGAAGTATATATAAACTATAAGAGTTAAGAGTAAGAAGGGTGTATAGATTTATATTACTAAGACCTTAAAAGAGTAGTTAAAAAAGCTCTAGCTGATTTTTTATAAGTTTAAGCGTATAATATATAAAGCTTTACTTATAATATATAGTAAGTATCTTATAGATAAACTAATTAGTTTTTACTTTAATTAGTTTATTAGCTTAGAGTTAGCTTAAATTTATAAACTAGCTTAAGTTTAATTTTATAATAATACTAATAGTTAGAAGAATAGGACTATATTAAAGCTTTTAGTATATATATAACTTTATCTTATAGATAGGAGATAGAGCTAATTGTTATAAGAATATATTATAAAGCTTAAAGAGAAGGAGCCTATCTCTTTTAGACCTAATATATCTATTAATATAGCTTAAAACTTTCTTATTAAGAACTTCTCACTTAATAAGTTTAAAGTCTTATTTTTATTTCTATCTAACTAAATTAATATTACTAAGTTTAATATTACTATATACACTTAGTATTTAAGTATATTATTATCCTTTTAAGCTAGAGCTTCTATCTTTTAATAGTTTTTATAGCTATCTATATTAAACTTTATATTACTATTAAGTATTACTTAAAGTATAAGTATTTACTTACTACTAATAGACTTATTAGCAAAAAGTTAGTTTAGAAGTTTTATTTATATTAATAGGATTCCTTATATAAGTGTAATATATATATTAATTACTATATTAATAATATCTCTAAGATTAAAGACTACCCTAAGAGTATTATAGTATTAAAGTAGAAACTAAAGAAGGACCTATTTAAGAGTTCTAATAATAATAAGAAAGCTTTTAAGCTTAGTTTATTGCTTTTTATTAATCTAAGTATAGCTTTATTTTTATAAATACTTTCTATTAAAGCAGCTAATAAGGTTAGTTAAGAGGGTAGCTTAAAGTTTTTAGGGAATAAAGTAGTAAGTAATAATAAGGATTTTAATAATAACTTAGTTTTAGTATTACCTTAAGGGGAGCTTTATATATTTTAAATACCTAAAGTGTTATAGTATTTTAAGTTTTACATTCTTAATTATAGATAATAGAGGTAGGTTATACTTATATTACTTATTATAATAGATATAACTAACTTATATAAAGATATATTTTATAAAGGAAGAGTAATATTAAATTTATAAGAGGGGTTTCCTAATAGTTATTAAAAGGGGTATAAATAGTTAGTAAGGAGGTATATATACTATAGTATTATTATTAGTTATAAAGTAAAATAAGTTTATATCTAATTTTATAATATATTATCTATTTCTTAAATTTTTATTTATATTAGGCTGAGTATTATTAAGTTTTTATATATTTTCTAGACTACTCCTATAGTATAAAGGCTATAATATTAAATCTTAATAAATATTTATTATGAGAAATTAGTTATATTTATGCTTATTATGAATATATTAATATGTGTAAGGTTATAAACCTTATTAGTATAATTCTATTTTCTAAGGATTTAATTATTTTTATAAGACTTTAAAGGTAGAACTTAAACTATATATAATATTAAGGTAGTATTTAGGTATGAAATTAGTAAATAGTTCTCTTAAGTGTTTATTTTAAGTTTTAAATATTCTTATAGGTATTAGGTTTTATTCTTAATTAGAGACTTATTATATATAAAGTAAGCTGATTTTACTTAATTATACTAAGAATTACTTATTTTTTTTTTTTAATATAGTAATTAATCTCTAGATGTTTAATAATAGCTTAAGTAATATATCTTCTATAATATTTATCTATTATAGTGGTAATAATTTTTTGAAGTAGATAAATAACACTTTAGAATTTACACTTTAAATATATATTAAGATAGGATTATTATAGGATAAATATTAGTTTTAATCTTAAAGTTAAAATAAAGTTTTAATATTTAAAAAGCTTATTAATACTAATTCTAAACGTTTTAATAATTAATAATATAGTAATTAAGAGTATAGAGGAAGATATCTTAGAGCTTAGTTAGGAGGAGAATAAAAGATAGCTAAGGTATAAGAATCTTTAGTTTTAGATTAAGCATTTTAATTTTATAAGATCTCTACTATATATTATAGATATTATATAGAGTAGTTAAGTATTACTTTTTATTAACTAGATTTAAGCTTATAATAAAGGATTAGATAATTATATTAGAGGCTCTTTTTTGCTTAAGTTTATAATATACTAGTGAATACTTAGAGTTAGACTTATATTTATAATTACTTTAACCTAGTAGCTTATTAAAATAAAAGGGTTATCTATTTATTTATTCTATTATATCTAATTTATATAAGGAGCTGCTTATTTTGCTATACTAACTTTACTTAGAGTTTAATAGGTAGTAAGAGTTTATATCTTAAGTCCTTCTTTTTATTTTAGGAACCTTATCTATAAACTAAGTAGTAGTAATATCTTTAGAGAGAAAATCTTCTTCTAAATAATATTCTCTTTAATAACTATAGTATACCTACTTTAAATTATATACTATTCTATTTAGTTAGTAAAGATTATTATACTTTTTTTTATAAATAAGTATAATATTTATAATTAATATTTTTTAATAACTATTTTCTCTAAGTGTATTTCTCTAAGTATATCTAAGTATTGCTCTTTATATTATCTTATATTACTACTTCTTAGAATAAGTATATAATCTTACCTCTTTATAAAATATATCTTTCTACTTTCTCTCTTAAGTAAAATATCCTTAGTAACTAAAGTAGCTTTTAATTTCACTAAATCTCTAACTTATTTTTATATAGACTACTTATTTAATTATTATATTATATCTATCTAATAACTTATAATATAAGAACCTTTATGAGGTATTAAAAGTTAGCTTAGTTAAGGAGCTTAATACTACCCTCTTTTTAGCTATTCTCTACTTTTATAGTAAAGAGGATAAGCTTCTTAAGAAGATAAGAGAGTATATAGAATAATAAGGTATATATAACTCTATTAGAAGTATTAGTAAGTAAATTATTAAGCTTAAAATATAATAAGCTTTACTTATATAAGACTAAAGAGTATTAGTTAATTTTATAAGCTACTTAATATTTAACCTATAAAGTAGTATAATAAATAGTATTATATAGAATAAGGTACTTATAGTCTTATTTATAAATAAAAACTACTAAAAGCTTTAGCTTAAAATCTTATATATAGTAAAAAGGGTAAAAGAGGTTAATAATAATAATAAGAATAAAGAGGACTAACCTAAAAAGTATCTTAAAACTACTAAGAAGTTTAAAGCTTCTAAGAAGTATATAAGTTTTAAGAAGCTTAAGAGGGAGAAGCTAGCAAAAAATAGTGCTAATACTATAGCTATTAATAATTAGTAGTTACTTATTAATAGTAAGTATATATTAGATTTCTTAGTGAAATACTAAAGTAGATTTAGAGCTAACTATTTTAAAAGAGTATTTAGTGAGGATATTAATAATACTACTAAATAGAGTAAGGTTTACTTACTTATAAACTTTAATATAGATAAATATAGTATAGCTTTAAGTAGTATACCTACTACTTTAGAACTTAATAAAGCTTTTATTATAAAGCTACTTTCTAGCTAATATAACTTTAAGAAAGATAAAGTTAATAGCGTTAATAAGGTTAATAATATTATTTAAGTAGTTTAGAGTAAGTAGAAGAAGGGTAGAAGATAATAGGGATAAGTAGTATAGTTAAAATATTTTATAATTTAAGGTAACTTTAGTTTTTATACTTAAGATATTATTATAATTTCTTTTTATATTTTAAGTAAGTAGGCTTTATATTAAAGCTAAGTAGCTTATAGAGTATACCTTTTTATATCTTATTTTATTAGTATTATATTCTTAGATAGTTTTAGTAGTAATCTAATATTATTTCTTAAATTAGAGAAGTGTATTTAATTTTAATAAGTATATTATATTTTGCATAATAAAGTAGTAGGTAATATTTATATATTTTTTAAATTAAAGTGATTTTATAAGTTAGATACTTTTTTGCTTATAGCTTTAAGTATCTAATAGTTATAATATAAATCTTTAGAGTAATACTAATAAAAAGCTTACTTCTATTATAACTATATATTACCTCTTAAATATTATCTAAATATACTAACCTTCTATAAGTCTAAACTTTTAAATAATAGGATAAACTATATAAGAAGTATTTAAAGGTTAGATATTTCTTATAGTTACTATAAAGATATCTATCTTAAATTAATATATTTTAAATAACTATTAATATTACTTTTCTTCTTTCTCTAACTAAAAGTGAAATCTTTATTAAAAAGCTTATAATATAGGGAATTAGTATTAGAAGTATTAGCCTATAAGCTAAAGTAGCTTACTACTTTACTACTTTTAGAGTTTATATAATATTAATAGTAGTTAATAAAAGTATATAATAAGATAATACTACTATAAATACTTTAGACTATAAGTTTTATGAAGTTACTAAAGTTTATATTAAAGATAGTAATAATATTAAAATCCCTAACTCTAATTATAACTCTAATAGTATAGATATTATTAATTCTCTTTTTTATAAGTAAGAGAAATAAGAATAAGAAGTAGAAGCTATATTTTAAGAAGAGCGCTAATATTAGCTTAGTAATAAGGGTAATAAGTACTATATATAGATTCTTATATTACTTAACTATAAGTAATAAAGTATTAGATATTAATACTATATAAAATATAGTATAGTAGTAAGTATGTTTTTTTATAAAGTAGATTTAATAAGAAACTTATAATAAGTAGTAGTTACTAAAATGCTAGGCTAGATATACTAGGAATTCTTATAGCTTATTATTATTCCTCTCTAACTAAATATATACTATAATAGAGGCTATATATAATAGAGGTATTAATAATAATATTATTTAAAAAGAAAGATTATTAATAAGATAAAATTATATTATAATAATAATTATATATATAAGAGCTTAGTGAAATATAAGATTAAAGTTAAGTAGGCTAGCTTATTACTAAATAGCTATAGTAACGCTAAAGTTTCTCTATTAATAATTAATTATATTATAATTGTATTAAGGTTATAAAGGTAGTTATATTATAGCTAATAACTATAATAGAGTAGTTATCTAAGAATAGCCTTATTATTATAAATAATACTACTATTATTATTAATAAACTATTTTATTAGTATATAACGTCTAATTAACCTCACTATAATTATTAAGTAACTAAGGTAGTTTGCTTAATATAAGGCTATATATAGATAGCTAATTATAACCTTTAATAGGATAGTATTAGGTTAGTATGATAGTTTTAATTACTAATTATATTTAACTATATAATTTCCTATAATATCTTTTTATTAAGGTATAAGTAGGATATTATACTAGCACTTTAATATAGGGGTTCACTATGCTTAGCCCTAATATAAAGTTTTACCTCTATTGTACACCCCCCCCCTCCTAGGTAGGTAACCTATGATGATTGGCTATCACTGGGGCTTATATTCCTCACCTATTATCCTGACTTTTAACCCTCTATGTAGACTTGCGGTGCTGGGAAGCGCTGTTAAACAATCAAATAAGCAAAATCCAGGGGTTTAACTTAACTGTTTGGTCTAAAATCGGACTGAAAGAAAGAAAAATGAATGTAAACGCATTAGGATGTAATTCCTATGTGAGGAAATAAGAATATTTTACCTGGAGAATCTAGACGTGGGCGACAGTGACTTAATGTACCGCACCTGGCGGATGGTATCTTTGCGAGATACCCGGAATCTTCGCAACAGGTTTGGTCCAGGCCTGTCGTGGCGATACACCCATTCATCACATGCCCAGTCCAGCAGCTCGAAGCAGGGCGATAAGTCTGACCAACTAGCCGACTGCTGGCTAGGGTGAATCATACGTAGACTGCGTTCGGGCTTTGCCGAAAGGATCTGCTATGTGGAAATTCCAGCAGCTCAAAGCAGGGCGATATGTCTGACCAACCAGCCGACGACTGGGTAGATTGAATATTATGTAGGCTGCGTTCGGGCTTTGCCGAAAGGATCTGCTATGTGGAATTTTGCCCAGCTTTACTTGTGCCAGCAGAGAAATTTGGGACGACCGTTTTTATACTGACGCCAAATCCAAAGCGTCGTCGGCCGGTCATCCTTTCGGCAAATATACGGCTCCGCGTCGACTGCAAAGTGCAATTCACCACTTTTATTGGAAGAGAAGATAAATGCGGGTCTTGAGGTTGCATCATCTGGGTGAGAATCTGCGGTGTCCCGGCCGCCTGGCCAATTAAACCTTGCCACCGTCCACCCCTTACAGGAAGGAACTAAGGTAGGCAGGGACAGCTCCCGCCCCATTTCAAAGATTGTCCGGATGGCTTAGGAAACTCATCCAACCACTGCCATGAGATTCCCATGAGACCCTTTCCTCGAGAACAGAATAACAGCCCAGAACCTGAATAGGTGTGAGAAGTCCTGCAAACTCTGGCTGCCTTGCCAATTGAAATAAGCCAGTCCCACCCAGAATGAAACGCAGCGCTGTTATGGCTTGCATGGACACGACAGAAATGCAAACTAGCCACCACATCTAGCCCGGCAAGTCGTCTGCCACAAGATGAGCATGACGAATCGAACAAGAAATGGAAGGCGCTCAAATGAACATGGGACCCCCTATAAGAGTGACAGGTGCCCACTCTGGAACCGGCTAGATTCCAACAATCTCTTCATACCCTTCTCAGTTACAACCCAATTGTTCCAGTTAATCACAACCTCGAATTCCAAGGCAGTGATAGGGATGGCGTCCTCCAACATCAACTTCACCCAAATGGGCTCCCAATTTTCAAGCCAGTGAGTAAACCCTCGGACAACTCCGCCTTGGGGATGACGTAGCGCCAGAGTGCCAGAGACTTTGCGACTAACATCCGCTGCCTTTCCAAAGCAATCAGTCCCGGGCCAGTCAGCAGACAATCGACCCCAGTGCCGCCCTCGTTCGAGCTTCGAACACCACTGCCATGAAACGTCAAGTCAACAAGAATGATGTACATGAGGATAAGGTGGCCCGTTACTTCGATTCCGAATTGCCTTGGTCATATGTCAAAGCTATGTCACGGGCTGGGGAGGGAGAGCGATCTAAAAACAGCGGAAAGAAAGACTGAGATGAAGAAGGAGTCACCTACATCGGAGTATCCGGGTGCTAGTACACATCAGTACAATTTATGGACCTAACTGTCTTCTTCATGAGAAGAAGATGAACCTGCGACATACTAGAGGTAGTGACTGCCTGACTTCTTGTGTCGCTGATGTACCAACTGTAATGAACGTAATGGCTGCCGTGGCCTCTTAGAATCCAATCGCATCACTCATAAACGGGTCACATAAGACTTGACTGTCACCATTGCTAAACGCCTTTCAGGTTCGTTAGAAGACTTGTTATCTACTTATTGCCTAGTTGTGAAGGCAAAATTCATGAGCTTTTGGGAAGTCTGCCACAAGAACCGTGTTCGGGATCGAGCGACTTGGTTACGCACACCGTTTCCGTACTTTGAACTCAAAATGCAGTCAAATATCTCAATGTTTTCGAACCTCAAGGCGATCGCTCAACGGGATTGGAACGAGCGGGTGATCTACCCTGAACCTTCGGTTGGTGAGGAAGAGGGTCCATCGACATCTGGCTGAACGCCATGTGGGAGTTGCAAGCATGAGTACTACGGCCTTTGCTATACGTTATATCGTCTCTTGATATTCGACACCTAATGGTTTCTCATAAAACTACATAAAGTTCATAACCAACGGCACCCGCCGTTACCTATCCAAAACAGGACTCAATCCTGCCCCAAAACCAACCACTTTAAGACTTGGCGTCCGCGGGAGGCGGGCAAGTAGCACCATCAGGAACCACATTAGTCGCGCCGCCAGTGACACCAGTTCCTCCATAGTAGCACGTTCCAAGATCGTTCTTGCACGGACTATCCGGTCCAGGGCAGCAGTATCCGTACGCATTAACATTGAAGTTATAGCAGTACACCGGCTGGACGGGGGCGACCGTCGCGGAGGGCAACGGCTCGGCTGTCTCGAGAATGGAGCTGTCACTGCTCGTCGGCGGGGGCGGAGGGGGCACGGTGCTCGTGGCCGGCGGTGCTGTAGTGGGAGCTGCCTTCTTCTTGAGATTATCGTAGACAGCCTGGGGGAAGCCGTCCCGGTCGCCGGGCGTGTCGCCTCCCGTGGGAACGGCGGGGAGAGGTGCCTTCGACGAGCAGGGCGTAGCTGACGAGGCGGGTCGCGAGGATGATGGAGGGGCTGAGGATGGAGGGGCCGAAGTGGGTGGGGCTTCGGGCTCGGACGTGGGTGGGGCCGAGGTCGGCTGGGCGGAGGGCTGGGCCGAAGGCTCGGCCGGCTTGGTGGGGTTGTTGCCGGGGTCGGGATTGTCGTTACCGCCGCCGCCACCGCCACCACCACCACCGGGAGGAACAACGGGAGGAACGACCGGGGCAATGGGGACGGGCACGGGGACAGGCACGATAGGAATGATGGGTACTCCGCCTTCATCCGTGGTGGGCGGCGCAGTGGAGTAATAGATGGAGTAAGAAACGCCCGAGGAGGACACCAGGGAAGCAGGTGGGCGTGTGGTGAATACGGGGGCGTCACCGGCCGGGCGGGAGGGCGTGCCAGCAGGACCGCTGCTCGCCGGACGAGAGGGTGTCGCTGGGTTGTTGGTCGCGGGCCGCGAGGGAGTACCCGGAGCATTGCTTCCGGAGCGAGAAGGTGTTCCCGCCGGAGCGTCGCTTGCGGAACGAGAAGGAGTTGCAGGCTTGTCAGTTGCAGGGCGAGAAGGCGTTCCTGGAGGCTTGCTTGCAGACCCAGAGGGTGTGGCTGGCTTCTCGCTTGCCGAGCGGGATGGTGTTGCGGGCTTGTTGGTAGCAGGACGAGAGCCGGTTGCTGGGATGTCGTCGACAGGTCCAGAGGGTGTGGCCTCACCAGTGGGTCTCCTTGAAGTCGAGCGGGTGGGTGGACGAGAGCTCGTGGCATTTCTCCTCATTGAGCTCAACGTCGACGCCGGCCCGGCTTGTCTGCGAAGGAATGCTTCGTACTCATCCCTCGGGCTGTAGCCCGACCTGGCCATGAGGTCCTCAGTTCCTCCGAGAAGCATGTCGGGGTTGTCTCTCTTCATGATGGTGCAAGAACCACCGGGCGGGGCGCCACTCTCGGGGTTCGCCATCACTTCCAAGGCGAAGAAAGCCATGTTTTGGGCGTTCTGGATCTTATCCTTGGGCGCAAGTCTCGAACAGCTGAGTGCGATGTGTTAGCGTGGATTTCACCAGGCCGGGGCCAGTGTTGTTCTTACCATCCTGCATCGTAGCAACCACTGCCATCAGGGTAGGCTGGGTCAGGAACGTCGATGCATCGCCGGTTATCGCCAACAAAGGCGGCCAAGTGCTGTACCTCGTGCAGCAGGTTAAAGCCCGCGGAAGCCTTGAGCCTCCTGTTCTCCTGCCAAAACGCAAGCATCTCCTGGTTCGACGCACCATCGAAGAACCTGTCGCACAAGACGATAGAGTGGCCGGACAGTCCTCCGGCGCCGTGCTGGTGAGCCCCGGCCACCAAGTTGCCCGCGCACATACTGTTGTCTGCGGCAGCACACATGTACGTCAGACCGGTGGGGCTGAGATTGTCCATCAGCATGTCGGCGACGCGGTTGTTCGCTCCCGGCGGCTTGAGGTACGTCAGCACCGAGTCGTAGTTGGACTGCTTCAGGGTTTTTCGCAGGTCAGCCTTGGAGTTTGTGTCTGTATCACCGGTTTGTCAGTTTCTTCATTGTGACTCCAAGTATTAACAAGTAGCATGTAGACTCTCTTACCACCAAACCACAAGACGAACGCATCAGAGAACTCGGTGTCCGGCTCCGCTAGCACGGCGGATGCGATTGTGGCCAGCGCCTGGGCGTCGTTGACGATCTGCGGCAACTTGGCGATCTTCGCCTCACTGCAGCCCCATTCGCTGCCTGACTGTGTGTCAATGACGAAGTAGCCGTCCAAGGCTCTTCTACTCAAGGAGTGTAGCGCATGGTCGATGGACCGGGCATCACGGGCGGCAAGGCCATGGCCCTTGTGACCCAAGACCGCGTCTGGCCCTGAGCTCAGGACCAGCGACAAAATCGAAACGAATGGAGTGAAAGAGCGTAGCATTTCAAAGAATGAATGAGTGTGTGGCCCAGCGGGTGGAGAGCCATTGTGAAAAACAGAAAACGTGGGCTGTCAGGGGATTATTTCTATTCACTCCATGAACTCGAGGAAATTACCATCGTCCGTAGACGCCGTTCCCAGTAGAAATTCTACATGATACTATGAGTAGCCCTATGAGGCCCTCAGTGACAGGTAGAGAATTAATCAAAGAAGCATCTTTAGCTTCGCCAGAGGTAAATGGAAGAAGAAGGCTCAGCCGGGTTATAATTAGTTCAGGCCAGACGGAAAGGAGGGTCTTGCAGGTCGCCTGAGCGTGTTCTGCGGTCCTGAAGTGCCCACTCTTAAGGCGAACGCAATCAACAACACTAGCCGGGGGCCTTGGCGTCGTCTGGTCCTTATCTGGTCATCTGACGAAGGTTGTCGGCAACTAAACAGTTTGACAGCCCCATTTGGGCCACCCCGAACCCACCCAGCGAGTGAAAAGTCTCGTCGCGTGCGAGTAAGCATGCTCGCGCCATGCGTGCCATGCCATGCGAACCACCCCGACGTCAAATCTAACTCCCAACATGGGCAACCAGGCGTCCCCGATCGAGTGTCGTGATTTCGCGTGTCGTGATTCGCGGGCCCTGAGTGGCCCCCGGATACCATATGCCGAGCGTGTCGTACCAGCCGCCCTGGCCAAGCCTCAGCTTGAGTTTGAGAGAAGTTGTTGGTCAAAAGGTTGTTGGCCGTGTTGGCCGTAGGTGTGGATATACTTGCCTAAATGGGGAAATAATACCCACGGGTCATGTATACTTCATTGGGGAATATGACGGCTTCTGAGACTCTAGCGACACAGCTCATAACGGCGGGGAGTTAGGGCCGCAGAATATTGCACACGCTGACTGACAAAATTCCAGGCGAGAATCATTCCCTTATTATCCTATTGTCTGGCATGATCAACAAGTGCGTGTAAGATGTTCTCGAGAAAACTAATGGGACTGTGGCTGTGTAAGCTCGGCGAAAATCTTCCTATCTCGAGAAATTATGTGCCGTGTGCACCGGGACCGGGAGAAACCCACAATAGCCGACTTACTGCGTATTGAAATGGTGGATCGGCCGTGAGACAGTCCATCATCCCCCCCTGCTCGGGACCCCTAGAAGAAGGTTTCTAGAACCTTGGAAGGTGAGGCCATCATGCGGGTACCTGAAAAAAAGCTGTCAGTGTCAGCGCCTTGCGCACTAGACGGTATCTGTTCTAGAGGGAAAACTTCGTGTCTTCTTAGTGCCAGGTATTCCCATCAGCTGCCAATGGACTAGAATATAAAGGACTCCTCAATCTTCAAAGCTTCTGCTCGAGGGCAGATTGCGATTACCTTAGCGTGAACAGAAAGCGCCGGTCCATTCTGATCAGGTCGACGTCCACCACGTCCACCTTCAGCAGTCCACTGAGACAAATCGATCGGCTAGCCCTTCTGCGCCCATGTTTTACTTCCAGACGGGAGACCTCTCAGGCCTACCTTTGTGAACGAATGAACCATTACCCAAGGTCCCTTCGGCAGTACAGTTTGTGCCAGATACAGCAGCCTGTACACCCAGCCTAGTGTTCTGTGCGTCGGCACTAGTTGCGTCACGGAGGGGCAATAACGGGGTTATTTTTGTCCCTGTCAGCCCGGACCCATCCGCAAGCGCTTTTAGAGGTTCACCAAATGTCTCACGTTCCGATACTTTAAAAAGTCCTTATTTGAAGATCACTCCCATCCACAATACAACCCTCAATCTCTACGTCAATCTGAGCAAGGCTTCCTCATAAGGTGAGAAACTGACAGTACCAACGATCAGATCAGGAGTATGTTCGCCGAGTGTGAATCTCGCAACATACTACCCTCTGTACTGCGTATATTTAGGTTGTTCGCTCTCGCTTTTTCTGACGGGTTGCTCCTTGCTGTGGTCTGTGTATTAGTAGTTCCTCGGCTCGGGGGAAGCACCGTCGCACCCGAGGTGCGCATTCTCGGACCCCAAGTCCGACAAGGTTTGACCGAATCCCGTAGGGGCTAATCAGCACGCCCAGACATCTAACGACTCGTACAGGCTTAGTATTCTATCATTCCCCCTGCTGTAAATTAGTCTTCTCAGATTAAGAGCGTAAGGATGGTCAGATTTACGGCGGAAGCCAACATGAACACGCCACATGGCATGGCTATATAGTGGCTGTTATTGAACCTTCGCAGACGGCGTTTAAGGATTACTGAACCCCAACTTCGCCCAATCTTGGCTTTGGCTTAGATCCGCACCTCTTTGCCAATTAATAACACACACCTGCCAACCCTTTCACCTGTCAGGCTGCCATTACAGAAGAATTTTACATTTTAGAGCCTGGTCATTGTGCTCAGATAAAGCGTCCCCAGAATCGCATAGTAGCGTTCTTGTATCCATGGCTGAGCAAGGCGGGGTATAATCAAGTACCAGCCAAAAAAGCCCAATCCTCTTCATTTTCTTCCCGATCACAGTACTCGAAGGCAACGGAAAGTGGGGGAAAGCTCATGGGAGCCCATGTCAAGGTCCGGCTGAGACGGCCAGAGGTCCTGGCAGCCGGTCCCTGGCTGGAGACTGGCAACGAGATTCGGATCCGGGGTTTGGGGGCCTCGTCCTCCTTACACGGAAGGGAATGCATACCAGGTCTCTCGATGCGTGGCCCAGTTCGCTTGGCTCCAATACTCCCACATCAAATGCGGAACGCTTGAGGTTCATGACGTGCCACCCTCCGCCGCGGACCCTTCTCCCCTTGGTGGCTAGAGTGTGGCTGGGCATGTGCGATCCGCTGTCTACACCACTTTGCCGTAGGCTCTCGTGCAAGTCTTCATTCATCTGCCCTCTGCCTTGTGACTAGAATTCTCTCTGCCGGCTGGCGCACCCTCTATTTCTCATTCAAAGACCCGAAGGCAGGGAGCTGTGCGCCAGCCAGTCATTCGCACATGAGTTTAAGCCCAGCTAGCACAGAGAAAATCCACAGACAGGTAGAAGGTAGAAAACAAGGCAGAGACAGTGTTTCACAGCCTCACAGAACTATCGTGAGTTCTCAAGTAGCCAGCACCAGTGTACCTCAACATCAAGTCACCTGAAGGTGCGTCACGGAGCGCTCCTCATTATGAACGACTCCCGATGAGCTGAAAAAGACTCAAATACGTCTCTTGACATGAGGTGACACCAGGCCAGATGTCATGTGGGTAATGAAAATCTCCGGCGACCAGCCAGGGAGGCAATGGAACGTTTTCAGCATAACGATCGCAATATAGGAAGGCGAAAGTGATAGTCGAAGATCTCGAGCTGGGATCTACGCCTCTATAGTAATAGCCAACTTGTTGTGAGTGGCCGAAAAGCCACATAAAATCCAATGGTATCTTTCTCGAGACAGTTCCCTCCAAGATCCAACCCGCCCCGGAGCAGCCAAGGCATCACTCCCACAAAATACCCCGACTATCCCTCGTATTAATCCAAGTGTACTATATTCAAGTCAGCCTTACTCACTAAACCCGTCATCATTTGCGAAAAGCTCACCTCGACGCAGCATGGCTGTCCGTCCCCCACGGTCACAGCCAGCAAGTTCGCCTCGCTCATCACAGGCCTCAGCCCGAGCCCCTCCAGCCTCTCCCACCACTCCGCGAATTGGCTGATCTTCGGCCCTTTCTCCGGCACGTGGATCTCGATAACCAGCTGTCCGAACGGCACCTCCTTCCCCTCCGTCTTGACCTCCTCCAAGAAGGCCTCCAGCGTGGGGAACTCGTCGCCTTCAATGTCCATCTTGACTAGGTCCACATATTCGTGCCCCAACTTCTTCATGATGCTGCTGATAGACCAAAACTGCGTCTCATCCTTCTCATCGTAGAAATCGTACCCCGCGACCGCCGCCTTGGAGAGATGCGCGCGGTGCTCGTACGCGTGCCCGTCGAGTCCGCGACCCCACATCTCCACCGTGTCGTCGAACCCCCACACCTCCGCACGCGACGAGCGGTTCAGGAACTCCTCCTCGAACGTGGAGTCGCTCCCGACGCCGAAGCTGTACACTCTCAAGGGCCGCTGCGCCGAGGCGCGGTCGGCGGCGTACTTGCTCATCCCGCAAATCCACTTGCCGCCGTCGCCGAGTTTGCCGACGCGTTGCAGGTCCCAGGGGCAGCTGTACGTCGCGGGGAAGAGGTCCCAGAGCGTGTACCAGAAGCGGAGAGACTCATCTCTGGGTGAAAATCTGGTTTCAATGTTAGCAGGTATTCAGTGTCAAACAATGGGTTGAGTGAAGGGCTGACAGCGTGTCGTCATAGTCTTGATTCTTTTCCATCCAGTCATGTCGCTGCCGGACGGATCTCAGCCATGAGGCTTCGGAGATGGCGGCGCGAGCGAGTTCGCCGGCGTGCGGATCATTTTGGACGGGAACAAACGTTTTCCACCACACGTTCAGAGACGGCGTGAAAAGGTAGAGAAGAGCGACCGGGACGATCAGCGCCAATAAAGACGAACCTGCCCACCGGCTCTGAGCCGGGGCCTTAGACGACATGGCGCGAGAGTTTGCGTGTGCGAAACGGGGGACAAGGAATGCCAGATGACCTTTTCAACTTTCCAGAAAGATGGTTTCCCGCGCGTGTTCGCAGCTGCGCGCGTCTTGGGGACAGTCCATCGGGAACAATACCGCTCGGTTCCAAGCTTCTCGCAATTCCGACAACAAGTCAGTTGGGGTCCCAAGTTGAGCAGACTCGGATCATCTGATCCCCACAACAACCACTCAAATAAACTTTCAGAAAGAGCACTACTGAAACAGCTCCCTTGAAACCATCCGCCGATCCAAATGCACGTCGCGCTGAATTGTCGGCGTGCTATTCAGTAAGGCAACCTGTCACGAGTCAGACTCCAGACGATGGCAAAACATCGGACTGCTCCGGGCGTTTTTACGTTGATGCCGTGCATCTCGTATGTTCGTTAAGCTGTGCCACCGTGCTCTTGGACAACGAAAACAAAAGTTCAACAACGACTGAGATATTGCGAGTTTCTCCACCCGAAATGACACTTTAAGTATGCGAAGACCTCCGAGGTTGATGTCTTTGATCAATCGAGTCAGGTCAATGGTGGTTCTTGCGCACGGCGCACAAGTGCCGATTTTCCAAGTGAGCGCTGAAGCAACGATAGCCCACTTGGATCACGCACCCAAGTCTGAGCCATAGCCATGGGATATGGATCGTTCGTTCCATCTGTTTGGGAAACTCCCGCCGCCATCTGCTGCAAACGTCCAAACATGCCGGGCTCTACCCGGAATTCCCGGAGATATCCAGCATCAAAGAGATGGGCCCGAGGCAAGCCAAGACCTCGCACGCCACGCGTTGTCTGGGGCCAGAGCAGGTTTCGGTTCCAGGAAACAATGCAACGTGCTTCCGAGGATAGAAAAACAGCGGTCTAGAGGTCGAATTGATCGGCACTTATCCAGTCGACCAACCTGAGGCTGGAAGACATGAGCAGAAGTATTTGACTCCAGTGCCGGCTCCCACCCGTCCCGATCCCAGGAAGCCCTTTGATAAACTCCATTTACCAAAGAAACTCAAAGCACGCACTTCCGTGAAGTCACAATGAAGCTTATTTCAACTCTCGTCGTTTTGGCCAGCGCTGGCGCTGTCGTTGCTGTAAGTTTATGTCGCCATACAATATAATCTCCTGCTCACCTGCATCGAAGGATGGTTTGGCTGGTGCCGAATCCAACCACCATGACAAACGCACGGAAGGTACCTGGAACCTGCAGCCTAGAAACCTCGAGGCGACCAAGGCGAACCCTCGCTTTGTTCGAGCTGAAGGGACCTGGCACCTGCAGCCGAAGCGATCCGACATCGTCACAGGTGACGTGGACAATGAGTTAGCCCAGAAGCGGGACCTTGAGGCAACCAAGACCAACCCTAGAGCCAAGAGGGCTGACGGCACCTTCAACCTGGTACCTCGACAGTCAGAGACGAAGCTGGCCGACAAGCGGAACGTGGAGGCAACCAAGACAAACCCTCGAGCCAAGAGGGCAGACGGCACCTTCAACTTGGTGCCCCGACAATCAGAGACGAAGCTGGCTGACAAACGAGATGTCGAGGCGACGAAGACGAACCCCCGGGTCAGACGAGCTGACGGTACATTCAACCTGGTACCTCGACAATCAGAGACGAAGCTCGCAGACAAGAGAGGCATGGAGGCAACCAAGACCAACCCCCGACAGAAACGCGCGGACGGGACGTTCAACCTCGTGCCTCGTCAATCGGAGACGAAGCTTGCAGACAAGCGGGACGTGGAGGAACGGGCTGAGATAAAGCCCAGCAAGACCAACCCTCGCATCAAGAGAGCCGACGGCACGTGGAACCTTGTGCCTAGGCAGTCGATTACGAAGCAGGCCCAGCCTTAGACGGCTTACACCGAGACGGTGGAGTCATAAAGAAGTCGCAGGATGGTGGCGAGAACGATTAGGAAGTTGAAATGGACAAAGTCATTTCCTGCTAGTGAGATTTGAACATGATCTCGTAGAGACTAGGGCGACCTGCAGCATAGTTTCCAGAAGACGCAAGGCAGACGTTGGGCGTTGACAGGTGTAGAGACCGCGCGTGACACGGCAGTAGTTTGGTACCACGGAACATGATAGCAGAAATGTAGACAATAATGAGTCGAGTTGAAGTCGGCGAGTACGACTTGGCCGAGAACCGCTGATTGAGCCGAACTACCTTCCAGTAACAGCATGGATTCAAAAGTCAAATCGCCAGCATGACGTGCAGCGGCTAGGAAGAATGGGTTTCCATGCTCCGAGACAGCGAAGGGTTCCTTGTCCGGATACCTACTGCATAGTAGGCGTGCGCTAGTGGACCAAGCACGGAGCAGCGACCCCGAGGTATCCGCAGGGGGTCCGGACTCGGAGGCAGCCCTGAGGGTGGATTCTTAGCTCCGGCGCGGCGACACAAAACCCTCTCTCCGGACGAGCGATTCTGCCTCGTAAGGCTGAGCAAACGCCACCTCATTTCTGGTTGAGTCCAGAGTCTTCCGCGCGGCTAGAGAAACAGGATATCGGAGTGGTGGAAATGAAGGCCGAGTGAGATTTTGGCACATACATCGCTATGGACGACGAATTATTCGCGAGCGGCCTCCGGATATGATGTAGAGACGGCCCCCAAATGGGGGCTGAATGGGAGGCACAGGACTTCGTTCGCTGTGTAGGTGTGTGTACGTACTGCCAAGGGCTAGTTCGTAATGGACGACATGGTAGGTGATCCTGCAGCCTTGCGTGCATGAGAGGGCACGGAGGGGTTGCCGTGTCGAGAAGTTCAAGCAGGTATTTCGGGATGCCAATGTGGCGGCGTCATGGCAAATGCAGGTTGGCCATTCGATCCAGCTTGACCATGTGGAAAGGATTGCCGCGTCGAACGCGCAACGGACCGCATGCCTGCGTCTGTGTGTATGAATGGGATGACGGGTGGCGAGCGGGCGCTAGACCGAGGGCTGCCGCAGTTCTCTAACAAAAGAGAAGAGGCGACTCGACGAAGGATCAGGGCGTGTTTGCAGAAATTGACGCGTCTGGGCCGAGGTGGTTGCTGTTGAGAAGCGAGAAGCGGCGGCCACGAGCCAATGGAATGTAAGCCAGCGAGTAGCAAGACCTGAAAATGGATTCGTTTCTGTCTGCGGCGTAGATGTCGAGGAGGCAGTCGAAACAAGTGAGTAATGCAGGGGTTGTCGAGCTGGCGTCAACAGGACTCCGGAGTCCCATTCCCATCTAGGACTCTCTGGTGTGCGGTCGTTGGTGTGTTGCTGCAGGCAGAAGCCCAAGGGAAGCCGAGGTGAACCTGATCGGGTGACCTTCAGCTGACTTAGTCATCGAGGTCTGGATTTTCTGTCTGAGGGAAAGAGCGACGGCTGCCTGGTGGTTGCTGCTGCTGCTGCTGCTGCTGCTGCTGCCAGTTGAAGCGTGACATGAGGTACGTACCTTGGGTGCAGCGAGCAGGTGGGGAGAGAGCGGTGTGGGGCGCCTTCCAGTGACAGCGACAGCGCCTTCCAATTTTTCCAGTGGTGTTTTGTGTCACATTCAGAAGGAGCAACACCAAAAAAGGAAAGAAACGAGCCGACAACACATCCACGATGCTGCTGCCATGCGACCAGACTGCACCAAAACACCTCACCCATGGACATGCACCCCGCTCTGCCGCTGCTCACGGACGACGCAAGCAATCGCAATGATGAAAATTCTAAGCTTCTCCTGCTTCCCGTCTGCGGGAAACAAGGCCTTGGTGCATCGGTTGGTCCGACGGGAAGCAGGCTACGGTGGCTTAGCGGAAGCTCAAGAAGCGTTAGAGATGTGCACAGCCCGGCCACCCGCACACTAACATTTTTCATCGCAATCCTTCGCGCATTTGCTACGCTGGCTGCCCTGCTCGGACGAACAGCATTGGACGATTGCTCGGAATGCTTGTCCAGACGACTGGGTGGCTTATGGCTTCCCCTTGCAGACACTGCAATCCTTCGACAGGGCCATCAACAAAGAGGCCAACGGCCACGGCACGGCGAGCGTACCCGAGCCTGAAGCCCCTCGTCAAACAAGCCCTCTGACGATGCGTCGCTGCCGTCATGGTACGATCGATTACCTACCAACCTCCATCATGGCCTGCTGCAGCCGATGCAGGTCCACGATGTGGACATGGACGTCATGGGTCCTTGGGTCGGGAGGCTGTGGTTGTTTGTTACATGCGGAGTCGACCAGCAATGGACAAAGAGCTTGCATGAGCTTCGAGGACAGGACACGGCAAGATGACTCAGGCTTTGCGCGATGCCATTCGCTGATGACCATCGCCAAATACTCAACTCGCAGATTCTCTTGGGGTGATTGGACGCCAGAGTCGAATGGATTCCTGCGGGAATGGAACCGTCGCGACTCGTGCAAGGCGGCGTCTGTCGCTTGTCCGACTGAATCATCATCAAAAGTCAACAATATCGATAAACACTCTATGTCAACCGCGAACACAGACCACAAATGTCACCATGTGCGTGTTTCGATTGCCGCTGTCGCTGGCACGGCCGCCCTCGCGGTCATTGTCGCTGTGCTCCACGATTGGACCCGTGGGCCGTGCCTCTCCCCCGGGTCGAATAGATTGACGGCCGGGGGACAACGGCCATGGGTGCGATGATGGGCATTGAGGGCTGTGCAGAAAATAGCATCATATCGCCGGAAAATATCGTTTCGCCTTTTTTCAGCCTTCAGCCTTTTCAGTTTGACCTGGGTCCGTCATCTATCAGAGAAGGCTGCGACGGACCACACCACCATTAGCAAATGAAGACCTCTTCACCTTGGTATCCCAAGGAGGTTACCGAGACGTCGCCGGGCGCCCGTGGTGGCCGGTCCTGGCCAGCCAGGCCTGACGAGAGACCGCGCCGGCGTCCAGCCAGTCGGTTCTGTCGCCATTGTGCGGTGAACCATCACCACATCAGCCAGAGACACGCACACCACCAAGATTCCCAACGCGACGTACATCTCGACGAACACGACCACACCCACAAGTCCTCATATGCAAGGCCAATACAACGGGGACTGAAGAGACACACGGAGCGGGGTCCCGCGAGAGCTGTCAACCATTCCGGAGTCCTTGGTTCCCTCCATCCTTCTTCGCATTGGCAGCTTACGGGCACCCCCTGCGCCCTCCACCAAAGTCAGTTGGTCGGTGCTGAGCCCCTAGGCCTCCCAGCTGCGAAGGCTGTGAATCGCCAGAGAGAAGTACTGCGCGGCGTCGCAAAACGTGCGAGAGACAAAGAGGAACACCCTCCAACGACTCCCCCTCCCGAACAGAGACCCCCAGTCGTACGAAAAGGGTCTAGTGAAGACTCATCGGCCACTCATTCAGGCAGACGCAGGCAGGGGTTGGATCATGGTGGCATGCATCGCAGGCGCATTACACCTTGTAAGGCCTACAAGGCCTCAATCTCCACCATCCCACGACTTGCGTCTCTAGCTGCTGTTTCTTCCTGCGGTACCTCCGTCCGCTGCCATCGTGGCTGCTGCTGCGGCGTACTTCGTCGACTTTCGACTTTCGGCCCCCCCTGCTCGTACTCACCTTGGAACGCGATATAATTCAGACGCGGTTTCTCCCCAGACCACGCCGTTCTACTTTACTCGAACTATCCACCCAAACGTTTTTACACTTTGATTCTTTCCCACATAGACGAAGAACGCTACCCCAATCTATCCCGGCCCTGTCGATCCACCCGCACCCGTCTAAACTTAGGCAGATACTTTTCAGCCTCTGCTTTCTCGTCTTCGACCTCAGTCATCTGGTATTTAATTCTCCAACATTCACCTGCATAACATCTTGAAGCACCAACCAACTTACACTTTTACTATTCAGACAACCTCCAACCAACAACACTCGGTCTTCAACACAGCCTGTTGGCACCGACACATTGTCCTCCACTCGTGCTCCCGAAGCTCTCTACCTTGACAACACCATCGTGTTGAAGCACAAGTCTCGCCGCTCCGCCAATACTCGGAGCGCACTCCAACAATCTTCCACGTTGACGACCACCGAGAAGCGAGTTCGCTTTGCTCCAGAGATCGTCCAACCGGCACCACCCCAGCGCACGCCGCGCACTCATACGTTCCAACCAGACACCACCATGTGCACCACAGACGTCTACACCGACGTCTACCCAGACGGCCGTCGCAGCGAGTACCAAACACCAAACCTCTGCTCCCACTCTCGTAACGGCCGCCTCTGCGGCAACCCAGTCGTCTACAACCACCCGCCCCGCTCCGTCGGCTATCCCACACAAATGGCTGGCTACCCTGCTCAATACCCTCAGCAACTGCCTCCCTCGCCGCCAATGTCCTCACCTCGCGGCCAATCTGCTGAGTCTCCCCGGCCCCGCACCAGCTCCTCCTCCAGCGACAGGAAGCGCCGGGCATCGGGTATCTACGTCAACGGCCAGAGGGTCCTCGACTTGAACCGCAAGAACCGCTCTCGCGCCGAGCGCATTGTCATTGTCGACTCTCCTCCCACCCCGCGCACACCACCCAAGCAGTTCTCCACGCCTTACACCGCGCCGCCCTCCCCCAACGCTGGCGATGAGCCTCACTTCCGCTACAGCCACGTCCCTCGCGGCTCCCACAATCTCCGCCCCGTTATTGTTGACGAGCGCCCGCGCCCTCCCAAGGTTGAGATTGAGGTTATCGACGGCGGCCACCGCCGCCATCGCTCCCAGGACTCTAAGCACAGCCACTCCAGCGCCGAGGACGAGGAGCGCCGACGCCGACGTAAGGATAAGGAGCGCAAGGAACGTGAGGATCGCGAGGAGCGTGAGCGTGCGGCCGAGGAGGCGGAGCGAAGGCAGCGCATTCTCGAGCGCATCGATGCCCAGAACGAGAAGATCTCCCGCCGCCCGGCCGTCCCCGTTCCTCCTGCCCCGTTCAAGCGCTCCTCGACCGGCTACGCCAACGTTCCCTTGTCTTCGGACCAGGAACTTGTTGACGCTGTCCGCCGGTTGGAGATCAACGAGCGCCTCGCTGCTGAGCGTCGTGCCCGCGAGCAGCGCGAGCGCGAGGAGGAGGACGAGGCCCAGCGCCGCCGCTTGATGGAGCGAATGATGCCCCGCCGGAGGGCCACTGTGGGTCCCGGCAGCCGGCGCCACCGGGTCCTCTACGATGATGGTCTCTACCGTTGGGAGTAAATGGTCCAGTCATATTTACCACGCAAATGCCTTTTCTGTTTAGAGATCTTTGCGCGTCTGATATTATTATGCACATGTATTATAGATAGCAAGCGTTCTGCCTTTTTTGTCTTTTTTTCTTGGTTTACACCTCGGGCAGGGTAACAGGACTTGTCGGGGAGGAGTGATCGCCGGGACAGCGATGGGATGATACCACAGCAATTGGACAGCATACATAGAATCACACAAACAAACAAGCAAAAAAACAAGATGATTCAAACAGAAAAGACAGCCCCATTCTCGCGATTCGGTGACATTCTACGAAAATCTTTTGTATTGTTGATATGAAAAACGGTCCTTGTGATCGCTTGGCTATGCATGTCTCACCTGCCTCCCCCTGGTCTCCGGACCTCGAGACACAACCCCCGTATCCGTGGCGTTTTACTGTTCGTTCGTCTGAAGATTTGGGGATGTGGTGGTGGCCGGGTGAGTCAGGACACCACATTTCAGTTTTGAGGGTTTAAGCGAAGGGGACTTTGAAGATTCGCGAGGTGGTGATGGGCCTCGGCAGTGTGAGATTTGGGATTTGGGAGGATATCGCGTTTCTCGATTTTTGGGCGGTCTTCAGAGGGGGGAATTGCTTAGGGAGGGGCTTTGCTTATCGATAGGCGCGGGGTACTTCGTGAGCACGGCGGGGTGATGATTTGGAGGATGGGGATTGTTGCCTGGTGCTGTTCTTCTTCCAGCGCGACATCGGGACCTAGCATTTGACGTGCTTGCGATGTCGATTTCGCTACCTAACGCGATCGACTCATCTCGCGCCGTCGCAAATCATCCGTGGCTTTCTGGCGAGGTTGATGCCTGCGCTTGCGTAGATGGAATAGGCAGCCTGGGTTGGGGTAGGAGATGGGGAAGGGAGGATCCTTGTTTGCGATGCGGGACGGGCCTGAGGACGCGACACTAGTGAGGGCGCTGGTGGTGGCCGGTGTGAGTCGTGACGGGCTGGGAGAGGGCTCGGTGTGGTTCGGTGGACGAAGGGTGATTGGATTGGTGGTGTAGGGTTCTGTCCAAGCTGTTGACGGGGGTTTTCCCACGTCGCATCGCTTTTCGGTACAGGGAAACAACCAGTTCGAAATGTCTCACCTCGGCCAAGGAAGATTTGGAGAACCAAGACAAGAGGGGAGACGCACACGCATATTTCTCCACACGCACCGAGGGTGAAGGACGGTCCCGTGGCGCGCAGAAAGGCCTTCGGGATTGGCCCGCCGCCGATGGGTTACCGGATCCACCCACCCACACTGCTCGGGGGCCGGACGCCGGGAGGAGTGGTATCAGTCATTGACCGCGGAGTGGGTGACGCATTCTAGCGGTGAAGGAGGTAGGCGTGCCTGAGGCTTTGGCGATGTGCGGTTTTGGGGGTGGGATGCCTTGGTGGTGGTGTTTTGGGTGGGCGGGGGGAATGAATGAGCAACGGCGAAGGGCGAAAGCCTAGGAGAGTGAGCCAGCCAGAGCTCGAAATTGCACGCGAGTCAATATACAATGATCGCATGTATTGCAGAGTAATATTGATGGACACTGACTGAGAAAAAGCACAGCTAACAGAAAAGCAAAACAATAGCGGAGTTTGTATGGCAAACCCTGACACCCGCAAAATGGGAGATAAGACCTAAATCTGAGTATGATCCCAGACTGCCGAGCCGCCGTGGTCGAGTAGTGCCTGCATGATTTCGTGGTCGTCGTTCTCCTCCAGTCTCCTCAGCCCATGTTTCGTCCTATGTTGATTTGCATCCACCCAGCCCGGAAACCCATCAAGAAATAGCTGTTTGACCTCGTGATGCCCTGTTCTGATGGCGAGTACAATGTGACAGAATTCGACCCCGATTCCGAGATTGAATAGAAGCTGAAGCGAATCAGAGTCATTGTCCACGATGATTTCCAACATCTGCTGAAACCAATAATCTCCGAACTCGACCATTTGGGCTCTCAGGCATGCCACGGCCAGACTTTGCAAAGGACTGTCGAGTACTGCCAGGGCAAGGTGCTCCCTTCGAAGCTCGGCTCCTGCGTCGATAAGCTGTAGGGCAATGCCTTCGAAGCCCCTTGAGAATGCCTCTGTCAGGGGGGATACTCTCCAGGAGCCCTGTTCAACGAGAGGAAAGCCCCGTTCCAGAAGTATCTTCACCATTTCGTCGTTGCCGTGCGTAATTGCCCACAAGAGTGGAGTACGCCCTCCATCGGCAAGCCACGATATAGATTTTGATGCCTCCAATGCGTTTCTATATCTCAGAATCACCTCTGCGCAGACCTCGTGCTGAAATTGAGCGTATTCAGCGCAGTAGCTGAGTGCAGTTCTTCCGGCCTCATCTTCAGCAAGTGGATCGACACCTATGTCCAACAGCGCGTCCACAGCTTCGAACCAGCCTTGCTTCGCAGCTAGGGGAAGTGCTGCACTAACACACTGATGTGTTTCGGCCAAACATGAGTCTAGGGAGTTATTGGTGAGAAAACACAAGCGATACAATGTTTCGGATCTGTCTTTCTCATGCAGTGCTTTCAGCAATGTATCGCAGACAATCTTTCTGGCCCCTTCGTGGACTTCTCGCCATTGCCCCAGCGGTAAATGGATATTATAAAGCTCCCAAAAAGTGAGCTGCGGGAAAACCTCTGAGTCGCATCCTAGAATTGCGTACTGCCAAAGATCTCGAAGAAGAAATAGAAGAGGCTCATCAATCTCAGGACCCTGGGCAATGCTCAATATAAACCTGTGGGCCTTAGACAGTATGCAAAGAGCTCGCGCAAAGAATCGCGCTTCCTCTCTAGTCTCCGGACGACAAAGGGCTTCAATGGCATAATTGACTGCCTGTATGGCTCCTCTTTGGTCAGACTTCTTCAGATATGAGTTGCAGGTCGATGAAACCAGGGAAATAATGCGGTCGCGGTCACCGAGTTGACGATTTTCCAGAGCCGGTAAAATGCAAGCAAGAGCATCCGCATCAGAACCCAGACGAGAGCCTAAGAAGATTTGCGAGATAGCTTTGATAGTATCAACCCTTTCCTCAGGAAGTTGAACACTACAATCTTCCCGGCCTGATGCGCAGTTGTCGTGATCATCTAACTGCATCTGCAGTTGAGCTAAGAAAGCCCCGAAGAGTTCTTGGGCGCAGATATCCAAGAGGGATGGGTTTGCGGTTGTAGCGAGCTGAACCCAAATAATTTCGGGAAGCTCCCTTGCATGGCCGAGTGCTTTTGCAGACCAGGATTGCTTGTTCGACTGTATGTTTTGTTTCGCTTTCAACACACACGTCCAGCCACACAATCGCGTCATTGATGAAGAACCCACATATTCCACGGCACCCTTTGACGCCTCTCTCCATTTTTCCTTTGTGAAGCGGCCGTCGTATGTTATATATCTGTCGTCAAGTTGCCACAAACTTCCAAGACCAAAGCTGTGAAGGTCTGTCTGTAACGGGATTGCCACTTCGTCGAACTCATGCTTTAGGTTTCTAGGCATTCCACTCCAGTAGGCTAACTCTAGGCCTGCATTTAATTTAAGCGGATCCGGGTTGGCTGAAATGATTCTCTTCGTTTGCACGTCTTCAGCTGCGGAGGAATCAAGCCGAGACCCTACTTCAGAGTACAACATCCGGCGATCAGAGATCAGAGACCATAAGGCAAGGCTCAGAATTGCCTCAATCTCCAAATACTCAATCCTGTGCTTGGATGATGACAGCATATCTGGAGCGTTGACATGGATTTCGAAGCCCTTGTCGTGCACAGAGCTTTTCATACCTTTCAGTCGACAGAATTGAACACCTGGCAAATTCAAACATAGCCTGTTCTTTTCTCTTGGGCACATGACGCCTAAAACCTGGTCTAGGGCGGTTGCCAGCTCCTTCGCCTTGTCACGAACTTTGACAAATTCATCTCCCCATGGGGTTGTTGGTTGGCTCGATCGGGGGAGCGTCACATGCGAAGAGACATGTCCTGTCAGTCCAGAAAGACAGATCCTGAGAGCCATCAAGTCACTATAGCTTGTTGATACTCCTGCGGCGGAATTGATGTCTGAATGAGGTTCTTCTTGCTGCCCCATTGCTTTAGCGACTCATCAACATGGCAGTACCCATTCATTTGAAGACTCACCTTGAGGTTTGAATAGGGCTCAGACGTGGTCGGCGCGTTCAAAATATCACGCTGACATAGTTCAATTGCGAGCCAGTCGAGCTCGTGTCCTGGTACTAATTCTGCCTTCTTGTACAACTCATTGTCGTTCTTTTTGAGTCGCTGCATCCGTAGCACCCCTCGCAGAATGCTCATGACAACTGTAGTAATCAACTGTGCAATTGAGACCCAGGCTCTCATTCCTCTCAGACCAATGAACTGTAGGATGTACCCTACTAGGACTGCTGAAACGGCAACACATGTCGCTGACTTGAATATGAACTCGCTTTCAGGATCCAAATCCCAAGTTTTCATAGAAGATGTCCAAGCTGAGATTCGCTTTTCATCGTCTTCAATGAAAACATACGGGTCAAAGCTTTGGTCGGCTATGACCTGTCGAGGCTGTAGCCAGATAATGGATGTTCTGGCAGAGTCGTAAAGGTGATAGGTTGTGCGTCTGCACCGGACTTCCGTTGTAGCTTGGCCAATGATACTGATGCAAGTGCACATTCCTCCGCACATAAGTACTGTACCAGTTATGAAGATGGTTGGCGCATAGTTTGTCGAGGTTGCAGTACTATCGTTTAAGCTCCAGCCCAACATCCAAACGCCTACACCCGCAGCTACAAGCACGCCGGCTTGAAGGATAAAACCCAATAAAGCAACAAGGCAGAAGACCCAAGGGGGATATTGAGTAATGCCGACATTAAGCGATAGGTTGGGTGGATTTTGTGAAATCGGAGGAAGCTGCTCAAATCGGCCGGGACGCCATTCTGCGTGCGGGGCAGTGATATGCCCATAATCTCGGACATATGCTTTAGAGTCTCGGGTCGTATTTATGAAGTCTCGAAATATATACAAGCCAACTTTTCGATCAAAAGCATCGTTATCTTTCGAGGAGAGATACTCTTTCGGCGTACGGATGAGCTCGAGCATTTTGGGTCGACCCAGAACACGAGTAATGCCGCCATTGTTGAAAACCTCGCATACGTCACGACTTGTCGAAGTACAAAGCTCGGCTTCAATCGCACTGTTGCCCTCTTGCGATCTTCCAATAAACGCACGAAGAGATGTCGGACCACAGAGGCGGATCGTAGACACTATAGTCGTAAGAACACCAATGGGGCCCATGCCGAAAATGAAATAATCGTAATAGGTTGTACTTTCGCTAATGAATTGCTTCGTCATTTGCTCACCAAATAGAGCCAAAAGGGGCCCTAGGTCCGTGAATAGGTCGTTGGTAAAATCCGATAAGGTGTCGTCGGCGTCAGAGTCTGCGGAGGCTGCTCTGGCACGGACTGAAGCGATTGCTACGAAGATGAAGAAGAACAGCCAGCCCGGAATCTCGGTCCTCGGGATCGAAAGTACCGGTGGATTATCAAGGAATGCCATAATGAGGAGGTAGCCGATGGAGAGATCTCCAGGATGAAAATAGCTGAAAAAGGCAAGGACAATTCAGAACATGTGGTTGAGAACGTATTTCAAGGATTGTGGGGTGAACCCCGAGTTAAATGCCCTCATTGATCTCAAAGAAGATGTGGAACCACTGTTATCTTCCATTTTTTTCTTTCCTCTGCAGGTAAGCCGCCAAGATTGAATGCGGCATGCAGCTCGGCGAAAGTGTGGTAACACGACATGCATTGGCGAAGAGTATTCCCTGGTCATGTACTCGCAAACGAATACAATTGGACTGAAGAATTCTCAAAACGATGTGTGAATGGAGAAAAAGCGGATAGGTTCAGGGTGCTTGACGAATCATCCTAATTGGGCGACAGCCTGATTTTCCTGCGTCAGGGCAGCTAGATTTTCTCTGTACTTAATGAGTGTGGATTGAATCTTCACTTCGATGATTGATAGTCATAAATCATCGTAACTGTAGAGGACATCATCCATGACGATAGTAGTGACGACGGCGCTGACAACAAGACCGAGCACGCTGGAGAAGTAGCCGTTCTAGGATGTCTCTTACAGGATCCCCTTCGCCAGTTGAATGAGATTCTGCGGTAAGTACTGAATTACAGGTAAACATAATTAATTGCAACCCGGTGTTAGGTGATCTCTGGTCTTCTGTTTGGGTGATATATCATAAGTGAGCACTTTGTTTCGCGACGGCCATCAATACGCTGTCCCAAAGTCGCTGCGTAGGAGATCAGTAAACAGGCCGCTGAAATACGACATATGAGTGGCGGGACTGACGTTGACTTCCTTGGATGACTGCTCCCGCTGAAATCAGTAGATATGCTGCTAAATTGGTCTTCATACCTTGTCAGAGTGGAGCTTTCTACGAATGCAGTGAAACCACAACAATGGCGAGGGCTGGTTTCTCCGGTCTTCAAAACGCCCTTAATATTATTCGTATTAGAACCTAAACTAGATTAAATAACGATGTGTAAGATAGCTCTCACTGTCTTGGCCCTTTCTTGTATATATTCGAGATCAAATGATGTGTCGGCCGGTGCGCAATAATGGAGGTGATCTGTACGCAAAGATGAGGTGCGCATCTCATCTAGGCGCATTCGAAGTTGAGATAAGAAAGCTATAAACCGGCAAAGATGCGTGATGCTTTTATTTTGATGCGTATAACTAAACAGTTACAGGGGGAAGAGGAACTGCCTCTGGGTCTTTATCCTCAGGATTTTCGTCAGGATTTAAGTCGGCTCCATCACTCTCTGGGATGGTAGTGTTGCAGTCCTGTCCGTCCTTTAACCCTGTGTAAAAGCTCTCTTGGTAGGCAGTGTCTAAAGCGGCCTGGATGTTGGCGTCGGTGAACGGCACTGTGGTCTTTTCGTACTTGACGTCAGTCAATGCTTCACGCGCCTTTACGGGTAGTGACATCCAAGAGATCAGTGTGCGCTGAGAAGCCGCGGCAATATCGGCGTCTTTAAACGGTGTCATGGCGTTGTCGTGGATTTGGACAATGAAACTCGTCGGCGAAGAACTCTCGGGAGGGGCTGTAGATGTCAGGCCACCGGTAATAGGTTCGAAGCCCCATGTTGCGTGGTCGGTTGTGTATGACATCCCCACTGGTCGGTATGATGAGGGCTTCTCGGTATCACAGCTCCATTGGTTGATCCAAACGACAATACTAGCCCAGTAATGACGATGTCCCTTGTTGTCGCCTTTGCCCCATCGAACTTTTGGGAAGTAGTAGCTGTAAATAATAGCGTCACGGCCGTGACTACTGCCGCGGCGAGCATAGACCTGACCAGTGCCGCCATTACCGCAGCCTGACCTTCCACCACCAGTTGGTCTCAAACCACTCCTGCGAGATACCATTAGCCATTGGTCTACTTTGAAACGGTAAATTGCATTTCCTTACCCAAGACCTCCGTTGCCGTCGACTGCAGGATACGGGTCGCAACCTCCTGTGACGACGAGCAGAGGGTTGAACATGAGTTCGAGGCGTCCGTCTATTCCGGGGGAAGAGTCTTGTTTGAATGCTGCTACTTGGTCATGGTTCACCTCCGGATGCCCGGCGTAATCATCGCCGTCGCGAGGTAGGATAGCTGACACGGCAGCCTCTGAAAAGAAAAGGCATACTGTGAGGAGGTACTGAGCTCTCAAAATCATGGCGTCTGTGGAAGGTGAAGTGAATGAAGATAGGAACTATTCCGTCAGGGGCAATGTTGGAACAATATCTTTGGGCGAGTGACTATATACCCAAAGTGATCACGATAGATCTGTTGGACCAGGTGCACCAGAGGGCTCGGAGTAGTCCTGCCACTTTGACCCCAGTAATCTTTTTAAGTTCAATCGGTTGGCATAGCCGGGATGGTGGGTCGGCTAATCCATCTATGGTGCATAATGAAGAAATAAGTTCACTCATGTCTCTGCTCCCTGCAATTTCACTTGTGTCTGCATTCATCTATTGACCATAGCTTGGCAAAAAAGAAAACCCGAGTAAATTGTCCATGTATGCGGGCAAAGTTGTGTGTCTAGCTTTTATCGCTCTTTGGATGAACGGCCTATTTATAGATGCCGACTTGACTGAGTTACACACTGGCCACTAGGCAATTCCGTCGTAGGTGGATCCCGCGGCGCCGCCGGGGACGAACACCAGTTTGTTCATCGCTGGAGCAGAAAGTCTCGAAAGGTTAATCGCAATCCTTAATTTCGCATCCCTTTCGGAGTTTTCTGTTGGTCGCCTTGACCGGCGAATCTGAATGCAATGGGATCTCCATCACCTACAAGAGGTACCGACCCGCTGTATTCAAATTCGAGTGCATACCCTCTCCTCCTGCTCCTTTCTTTGCCACGCGATCAACGATAACAAATCAAAATGGTTAGCACTGTTGGTTCCCTCGGTCCCAAGGGCCTCCGCTTTCTGCTGTCACTCCTTTTCATCCAAGCGACCGTTATCAGTGCTTCTCCCACCCCAACAACGGGCGGCGAAAGCACAAATAACATCAACTCCTTGCGCGAGCCTCTCAGCAAGCGAGTACAGGGACAATTCCCAGACTTCCCTAGCAACTACAATGGTCGCGTTCAGAAGGGAGCCTACCTCAAGTCACTTTTTCCACTCAGCGACTCGGCGGCAAAGCAGCAGAACAGCGGGGTCACTGTCGCCACGCCGTGGCAGGATCCCAGGGCCGTTGAACGCTGGGGATGGACTCGCCAGATGACCTGGGCCCCCTTTAGCACCGAGGACACCGGCTCTGACTCCGGCTTCGACTCCGACTCCGAAGATTACGAAGAGTTCGACACGTCTCCCGGGTTCGGAAACCTTTTGGATGTTACATTCGCGGACCCACGTTATCCAGTCGACCCGGCAGAGAATGGGCTGTCCACTTACATGCACGCCAATAACTTCTACAAGCGTGACGGTACTAGTGTTGGAGCTGTAAGTGACTGCCCACCGAACTTTGCCATCTTAAACTCTAGTCCTCTAATGTCCTTCGTCCCCCCTACAGGCAACGGGTGCTTCTTACCAGAACGTCCTCAACCCAAGATCGGGCGCTATCATTTTTGACAGAAACTTCAGCCCTCGCTTCCAAATAGAGAAGAACGGCATTGGGGATGTTCCTGATCTGGAGCAGCTGTCTGACATGGTTTACTTCCAGTGGCTCGATTCTTGCCAGGCGAAGGGCATCCACCCGAGCAACGTCAAGCTCATCTACCGCAGCAATGTCACCTACCGCCCTAGCTTCAACGTCGTCTTGCAGGCTTTGTATAACAAGGGACATCAGTTCGTACCCGGATGGAATGACAGGGTAATACTCTCGATGGACACAGACGAGGGCCTTGCTATCCTTGGTAGCACCCATGGTGCTGGTGCAGCGTTGTTCCTTATACAACACAAGGCCGCCCTTGGCAACAAGAAAATCACAGAGGTCACTGTGTGGGGAGGCACGAGAGGGTTTGCGTTCAATGCAGACCCAGAGTATGCGGGCCTAAGCTTAAGGTTTACAGTCTCAGACTAGAGGCAGGTGGCCGTTTTTAATAGAGTCCGTTTTGGTAGAAAAAATAATAAGTATAAACCACAGACTACTAATAATCCGCGAGAGTGCCGAGATGGACAAGATAAAAGCGCATCATGACACTGAGCTAATCATTTGGGAGTTTTCTTTTTACTAATCAGATCGCTGAAGATCCGAAGTCCCGATACCGGGAAAACTACCTAGGTATCCTGCCAGATTCGGGCCGAACCTTGAATGATCATGACATGCAGAACATGTGCCTCGCGATGGAATGTCTTAGAGTGCATGGTACCTGGCCGACGACGGCACTCAGCAGGGAAAGGCTGTCACAAAAGAAATGTATTGATATAGATAACGAGATCCAAGTTGGAGTCCAACTGATAGAATAAGAGCTAAGATCCACTCCAGGTTCACACCACGTGCCAACCGCCTTCGACGACATCTCCGCCACGAACTACATTGGTACCCCTAAGTAGACATGTGAATTCCATTGAAAAGCCACTCAGAGGTCGGATGTGGCTATCCTTACTTCTTCTCGAAAACGACGAAGAGGACAACGTAGCCCTGAATGGTGATGTAGTTGCGGGCAGCAGGGCCGACGAGGCCGTTGTATTGGTGAGTGGTGACGTCGATCAGCTGGGGGTTCGCGCCCTCCTCGGTGGGAAGTTTCTTCCACTTGAAAGTCCAGGAAATGCTTCCCTCCTGGACCGTCGAATGAATCAACTCGAGGAATTCGGGGTTGTAGGACGGCTCGATGTTAACACGACTGGGGGGCTCGACCTTGGGAATGTTCGCAGTGATCCGCAGGGGCTGGTCGGCAGGGAGGAACCGCTTGATAGGAGGCAAGACGTCTTGGTAGGTGGTACCCTCCTCGCTGCCGTTGTCCCCACGGATGACGGGGCCAGGCCCGAAGCCGGTGTACTTGATCTCGACGCTGAAGTTGCCGCTGGCGGTCTCGATCAGGACGGTCTTGTTGTTGAAGTGCGGCAGGGGCAGGTTGATGTGCACCGAGTGCTTGATTTCGAAAGACTTCTCGCCCTTCTGAGGGGGAAACCCACCAGCAAAGGCTCGGATGGAGAAGGTGAGGCCAGTGTTGAGGACGGACTCCTGCTTGAAGAAAGGGGTCAAGAAAACCTTGGGAATCTCGCCCTTGGCCGCGAGAACGAGCTCGCGGGTGTTAGAATTGTAGACGATGGAGATGTCGGACTCCTTGACGGGAATGAGAGAGGCCATGGTGTCAGATGAGGTTGATGTCAACGAAAGTGAAGGGTCTTGGGGGCTTTGAGCAGGTTTACGGAAAGGTAAGCTTGTGATTGAGTCGATGAGAGTCATGGTAAAGCTTCTGATGCGGATACAAGTCTTCTTCTTATAGGATATGGAAGGAGAATATCAGAGAGGGCCTGTCTTCAGAATAAGTACGAGCGAGAAGAAGCTATCGATGGCCTCACGCGCTGACAAACCACAGGAACCAATGTCGCTGGATTCGTCAAAACTCACCTCAATGGCGCTTCAGTCAGAGAATGCGAATGACAGGACGCCCAAACATTGCAATCCGGCGAGGGAGGTGTGTTCGACTGGTATTTCAGCCAGCCACATTTTGAATGTTTCGGTCCCAGGAATGGGTCCGTGATCATGAATTCGCTATCTTCCCGTGGGTGAAATGAAGCATCGCCTCATACGATATTCTGGACGGCAAATCGCAACCGAATGGGTAGAATAGAGCGCCTCCTGTTCCGCCAGTCCTGGTTCAAGGCAGAACTTGTAGTCTGCACTGCAGCCACTGGCTTGCATCCACGAAGTGGGCTTTCTTCCAAGCAAATGTACCCCGTTTGCACGCGGGGAGAAATCACACACGCGGCCCGTCTCCAGCTACCGCCTCTAGTCCCTGTTCCCGAACAATGTAACCCTAAAAGGTCGCGCAATTGCGACGAATGAAGATGCGCTGAGAAACCCGTGGCTTCGAACCGGATTATCATGTCATTCTGTGGAATGGGGGTTAATTGAAGGGTTCAAGACATCGACCACGGGTACGCCTCGTTTAGAGCATAGGGTATCCTGCGCTGGAATTCTATCCGCGACGGGATTACCCGCAGATCCGACATATTTCACACGCCGACGACAAGAAGCGAGGCAAAATTCTTGATGCCATGACGACTCCGTGGCTGAAACGGCATCTTCATCGAGGCAAGCGAAGAGCAAGTTTGAGTGATGAGCAACATTGCTGGAATGAGAAAGGCAAAGACCCTGACCCCTTTACGTCAAGCTTTTCGACACGCATTCTTCAGACTACGAAGGTACAAGAATGCTGGATTAATCGACGCCCGTTTTGAGAAGATGCAATTCCCGCGGCTTCTGTCGTCAGCACTCAAGGGCAAAACTGAGACCTGGTGAACTGACATTGAGCGGCCTGGTCCATGTGGCTACCGGCTGCCGCCTCCAGAGCCTGAGACATTGTCTGTTCTAGCGTTCCCGTGCCTCCAGCCGTACCGCATTCGTCCAGGGAGCTCTAATGCTTGGGTTCCAAACTGGAACATGTGGCTGACCTATTCAATTATCCGTATGTTTGGCATCGTCCAATGAATGATTTCAAAATTCCTGGGTCAGTAGTACCGCAAAGGAGAACCCGAGGATAGCCGCCTTGAGCATTTGGCCGGTCCTTGGGAAGTCGAATAGAATGACCTGGGGGCTGAGTTGACCAATGAGAGCACATGATACTCGGGCATCTATTCAGACCGCGAAGGCCATCAAAGACGTCAAACGTATGGCCTATCTCGGAACATATTGGATTCTGTCTTCTCCATACGTAGTAGTCATAACCATCTTTGAGACAATTCGGCCAAGCAAATGACGAGCGGAGTTTCATCGGTCCATGATACCTTGGTCTTGAGTATTCACCCACGCAAAGTAACCAAGTATTTCGGGGGCATGGATACCTCGCTGGCCGTTGGATCGTCTTGTCTCACGGGCTGATGAACTGTCCCGTGCGCCGACTGCGTTTCCTGTCATCTGCGTCCTCCAGGCTTGAGACGACTCGTGCACGTATCCGTATTGAAGAGTTCGTGCGATCGGGATGAAAGTTGCCAGGCAAACATGGTTGCGAGAGGTGGGATTTCTCCGAAGTACTCGGCCCCCTGGCCTGGCTGCCCCTTCGGCAGATGCGTCGATCAAGGAAACCTTAACCGTGCCGCAATCTGGAAGCGTTCCCCGCAGGGCAGAGAAAACTCAATCTAGATAGTAGAAGGCTAGAGAAATAGAAGGCTAGAGGACTGTCATGACTACTTTTGTTCATGATGAAGTGGCAACATTCGAGAGTGGGAGCACCGATGAGCCTCGGTTCAGGCGGATCACTTCATGACAACTCCGGTCTAAGCTCCAGTGCGTGCTTTCAACAATTTGAAGGCGAAAATAGCTACATTGAGTATCTGATAGTAAGAAGTACTTATTGGAGATGGGTTTTGTCCGATGACAGGTGGGCTCCCGATGGTGATCGACGGTGGGCAGAGAGCTTAGCCTTGACATGGTGAGCGCAAATCTCCATCAAAGCCCATCCCAAAAGAAAGAAATGATCAGGGAATATTCGGAAACTTATCCGGCACGCCAATCACACCCGGACCAACCGCTTATTAAGCGGGTGGTGCGGTCCTAGTTTTTGGACGGAGTTCCTCCGCCTTACCACGAACAGGCTCGGCATCGTGAATGAATCTCTGAGACAACAAAGATCGGCGGCCCGGTCGCCCCGCTAAAAGGCACCACATTTACCGGTGGGATTGGCTCAAGACCAGGCAAGGATACCATTCTCGAGCCTGTGAGGTTGAGGCTCGCTGCGGCTTGGCGGAGGAGAGATCCCGTGTGGAGGCCCGATGGGCGCTAGGGGAGCTAACGCGTGTCGGCCTTGAGCATTGTGAATCGCGTGGAAAGGGTTGCAGACGTCATGCATGAGATTTTTCGTATTCTTGTTGAACCTATGGACAAATGGTTGCCCTCGGATTACGTCCAGTCATGGGGCTGGCGGTAAGAGTTGCCGAAAGACGGAGCACACCTATCGTCTTGTCAGAGGTGCTGTCAGTGCAGCTCCTGAGGGTGTGTACGCTGGCTGGAGTGTTCACCGCAACACGATCCGAACTACAATTGTCACTGTCGATCGGATCCCTCTCCGCGCTACCGGTAACAGAGTCTTGACGGAAGCTGTGCCAGTTGACCCGAGACTAAGACGTCTGAGAATGAGCTTGTCACGAGAACCGGCAAGGGTTTGACATGACTTTCAGTATGTACACTGGTGGTCCCTTTCCAAATGGACGCTGTATGGATCTGCGGTAAATTCTCGCACATGTATCTAGAATCTGTAGACCTATGGGCTTGTGTGACCTACAGCCCCCTCATCCCCGCAGCCCCAACCACGTCGTGACCCTGCCTTCGCTCTCGGGCCAAGGGTCCACGCACGTTTACGGGGTGATGCTAAGCATCCGACCGAAGGTGGACGGCAAGAGAAGCTGTCCGTAGAATCCATGCTCCTGAGCAAGGGTAGTATCGAAAGCAAAGCCCGAGAGCCTTAGGCGGTGACAACATTTTCCATCGAAACATACATAAGTCCATTCCCGTCAACATCCCCAGACGAGTCAATGGTTAAGTTGTCATTCAGAGTTCCTCATCCTCTAACAGCCCTACCAAACAACGACCCTCCACTGATGGACACAACCGACACTATTCGCTCTCCCTTGGGAGACGCGAAGCTCGCTCTCGATGGATCCGCGAAGCCCTTGTCATACTTTTTGACCACCATCCTGGTCATCATTTTTGCGTATTCTATGCAAGGTTCCAAGATGAACACGCCCTCAATCAACCCCAAGGGAAAGTTTGAGCTCACTGACAGCCGGCCCAAGCAGCGCTACCTGGCCGGCGCCAGGGAAATGATGTACTCATGGTTCAAGACCAACCCCAACAAGCCGGTCCGATTGGTTAGCGACATGGGCGAGACCATCGTGTTGCCTCCCTCTATGGCCAACGAAATTCGAAATCATGCTCACCTGAGCTTCACCCAATTCGCTGCCGAGGTAAGCCTCCCTGAATGCTTCTCGTGCCGGTCCGCGTGCTGACCTCAACAGTTCTTTCAGACCAAGACCCCAGGCTTTGACGCCTTCCGCGAGGGAACTCGTGACAGCATTACATTGATAGTCATCAATAAGGACCTGACCAAGGCACTTGGTAAGCCTTTCCAACCGACGATCAGTATGATCGATACTGACAAGTCTCGAATAGCAAAGGTCACTGAGCCCCTCGCCGACGAAACCTCGCTGGCTCTGAAAGATATCTTCACAGACAGCAAGGGTACGCTATTTCTGATACAGATAAAAATAGCAACACAGCTGACACTAAGCAGAATGGCATGCAATCCCCATGCGCCCCACAATCCTTCACTTCATCGCCCGAATCTCGTCTCGCGTCTTCTTGGGAACAGAATTGTGCAGAAACGAAGAATGGCTTACTATCACGAAAGAGTATACCATGAACGGCTTCTCTGCAGCTGACCGTCTCCGCGAATGGCCTCGGTTCATGCGCCCCATTGTTCACTGGTTCATGCCCGGCTGCCAAAAAGCTCGCTCTCAAATCGCCGAGGCCGCAGAAATCATCAAGCCTATCATTGAGAAGCGTCGCGCACTTAAGGCCGCCGCTATCGCGGATGGCCGCACGCCGCCAGAGTTTAATGATGCAATCGATTGGTTTGAAGCGGCTTCGAAGGGCAAACACTACGACCCGGCTATTTCCCAGCTGTTTTTCTCAACAGTGGCTATTCACACTACCACTGACCTCTTGGGCCAGGTCCTTGTCGACATTGCCCGCAACCCTGAAATCGTCGAGCCCTTGAGGAACGAGATCATTGATGTGCTGAGCGCGGGTGGGTGGAAGAAGACTTCTCTGTACAGCATGAAGCTCCTTGATAGTGTTGTCAAGGAAAGCCAGCGCATGAAACCTTTACAGCTTGGTACGCTAATACGCCCTACAACCTCACACATTGAGACACCATCAGCTAATCGGCCATGACCAACACAGCTAGCATGCAGCGCGTCGCTGTCGGCGATGTGACTCTCTCCGACGGCACATTTATCCCGAAAGGCACCTCCGTCTCTGTCTCCTCGCACGCACTCTTCGATGCGAACGTCTACGAGAACCCTGAGAAGTGGGATGGCTACCGCTTCCTCCGCATGCGTGAGCAGCCTGGCAAGGAGAACGTATCACAGCTCGTCTCCACAGCCCCAGAGCACCTCGGCTTCGGTCACGGAAAGCATGCTTGCCCCGGGCGATTCTTCGCTGCCAACGAGATCAAAATCGCGCTGGTCCACATCTTGCTGCAGTATGAGTGGAGACTGCCTGCCGGTGCCGATACTTCGATCGTTGACTTTGGCATCAACCCGTGCCTGAACCCAATGCTGGAGCTGGAGATTAGGAGACGTGAGGAGGAGGTTGACATGAAGTTCTGAAAGCACGCCGGTTACAGCAATTTTCATGGATAGAGCGCCGTAGTGTTGAATGTGGCATAGTATTAGTAAACTCTGCTGCTGTATTAGCGAATGCTTCTCTTGAAAGAGACTCGGAGGTCATTGAATTGAATTATTGTCGACGTTGATTACCCAGTGCTGGGCATTCCATAATGGGAGGATTGTCGATCGGGACCGACCGATCGGTTGTGGCGGACAAGGTTTTCCGAACGAAGACGATTTTCGTGAATCGCCATTGGCCTAAACAAGAACTACCCCAAGAGTCGTTCATCAATTATTAATAGACGCCGCCATTGGTTAAGTTTTGTATAGCTCATTGGATGTGTCGTCATCGGAGGCGTTGTGCGACGGTTCTTCGAATGCGGGGTTGAGGGGGTGAAGTCCATATCGGCTATATAACAATCGGCTGCATGGCCATTCAATTCAAATTAGACGACAGCTTTGCAGGACGCGTAGTTGCTTTTGGTACATTCAATTTTAGATAGCTCGATACTGACGACCGTCAACATGGCTCAGAATTTACCTTTCAAAGTAAGACCGAGGCTTACCGAATGCTCAGGTTGCGCTGACATGAGTGTTCAAGCTATCAAACTCAGATCTGCTCAAGACAGATGCATACGTCAACGGCACCTGGACGAAGGCATCATCAGGGAAAACATTCGATATCGAAGATCCAGGAACAGGCAAAGTTTTCGCCTCCAGTCCCGATTTCAACAAGTCCGACATCGATGCAGTGGTGAAGTCATCGCACGAGGCCTTTCAGAAATACCGCTACGAAAACCCGCGATCAAGAGCGAAGAAGCTCTTGGAGTGGGACCGTCTGATTCGGGAAAACCGCGATGACATCGCCACGGTATTGACCCACGAGTCCGGAAAGCCTCTAGCGGAGGCTCAGGGAGAACTTGACTATGCGCTGGGCTTCACCTGGTGGTTCGCTGGGGAGGCTGAACGCATTCGTGGGAACATCTCAACACCTTCCGCGCCTAACAGGAGGGTCTTGGTTGTGAAACAGCCGATAGGTGTGACGGTCGCGTTGGTTCCATGGAATTTCCCCATTGCGTGAGCAGACACTGCAGAATAGTTCAAGGCATGCGCTTACAAGAGGTGTTAGCATGATTCTACGCAAAGCCGGAGCTGCCTTTGCTGCCGGGTGCACAATGATTGCGAAGCCATCTCCGGAGACGCCGCTGACCTGTCTTATTCTCGCGAACCTGGCGACACAAGCCGGTTTCGGTCCCGGTGTATTCAACGTCATCACAACATCGCTCGATAACACGCCCGAGGTGGCCGAAGCACTGTGCAAACACCCCTTGACCAAAAAGGTGTCGTTCACCGGCTCTACCGCTATTGGGAGTCTTATCGCTAAGCACTGCTCCGAGGGCCTCAAAAAAGTCACCCTGGAGCTTGGAGGAAACTGCCCATTCATCATCTTTGACGACTGCAACCAGGAACAGGCCCTGGAGGCATTGCTCGCGCTGAAGTGGAGACACGCAGGACAGGCATGCATCACGGCGAACAGAGTCTACGTACAAGCCAAGATATACGAGGAGTTCTTGGACAAGCTGGTTGAGCGCACCAAAACCATCAAGATGGGCCACGGAGCAAAGGACGGTACGACAATGGGGCCTCTGACGACACCCCGGGCAATTCCCAAGGCCCAAGCTCACGTCAAGGATGCCGTCGAGGCCGGCGCCAAGGTGGTGCTGGGCGGCAAAGCGGGCACCGAAGTGGGCCTGGAGGCCGGATACTTTCACGAGCCTACCATTCTGCGCGACATGAAGCAGTCGATGCTGATCAGCCGAGAAGAGACTTTTGCGCCGGTCCTTGGAGTTTACAGCTTTGATACTGAGGATGAGGTGGTGAAGTGGGCGAATGACACGAGCATGGGCCTGGCCAGTTACTTCTTCACCAAGAACATGGACCGGACCTGGCGCCTCATGGAGAACCTCGACGCAGGAATGATCGGGATGAACACTGGCAACTCGTCGGCAGCCGAGTCTCCGTTCGGCGGAATGAAGTTGTCGGGATACGGCAAGGAGTCTGGAAAGGATGTCGCGATTGAGGAGTATCTGGTCTCGAAGACGGTGACAATGACGTTGGAGGACCACTACTAAACCTGTCTGGATGTTGAGAGATGTTGGATTGATGCCTGAGTTCATCTAATGCCTATGATATGTCCGTTCGGGATAGATACAACCGGAATGATAATATTATGCGACTTCGAGATATTATGCCGCCGCCACTCTCCTCTTGATTATTATGCCTTCTTCGTAGCCGCTCCGCATTGTGATTCCGCACCACGAATTATTGTAAACCCGGTCGGAGCGACGAAGGTGCCGCATCGTCCGTTGTCGCACACGCCTTGTTGGGCACCCAACCCGCAGACACGACCGTTCGCAGCAAGTTGTTGCGCTGATGGCTGATTTCGTTTGTTGTAGTCGGCAAACTCCTTGGGGAGTAGCGTTAGAGGGAGCGCTTCCGCCTTCATTGGTGCTGTGGGTGTGTTAGCTTTTCGAAGACGCAAGACTTAGATGGTAGAGGTCATACCTGCGACAACAGCCTCCGCTGCAAGCGTGGCAACACAGGCAAGATAGGATAGACGCATGCCTTCGGTTTGAACTGAGGACCTTCACTCTGTTAAATTCGGCGATCGGGCGTGGCGGACTCTTGGAGACGATGGTCTCAAGAAACCTGTGTTTGGTGTCGCGGTCAACTTTCGAAAGCAAACGCAGTAATTCGCCCAAGTTTTGATAGAACGCCGTGAAATGCAACAGCTAAGCAATCAACATTCTGGGGAAATCCGGGGATGTGGGCGACTAAAGAGGCTCGGTACTTGATACTCATTTTTTGTTCGGAACAGTCAAGCCGTGAGACGTTGACAACCGTGTGTCTCGGATCGATGTCACTTCTGAGCCGTCGATCATGCATCGTGTGAATACCTGGTCCTGGTCTATCATCCGACAAAAATTATGCGAGTTGAGACGAGGATACCCCAGGGCAAGGGTCTAGCGAACGTGCCGCCGGATTTGGGTTCACGTCGGCATTCATGAAGGTAAGCGAGAGATAATAGTACCATTGATATTGTAGACAGGCTATTTAAAGCAAAGAAAAGTCCCGCAACTGAGCCGCATCTCCCGTCCAGAAGCAATTCGGCGTTGTACAATTCACATCGGACTGTGTGGCCCCAATCGAGCCCGGATCGCGGCGACGTCATGTCTCAAACACCGTCCAAAGTCGTGGATATACCAGGAACGATTATTTGGAAAACCAAGCGACCTTCCTGCAATGTGGAACACTTGCATCGCACGGAGAGACTGTTATGTTATTCCACCGTTTGAAGCTTTGCAATACTTCCATCAGAGCCACGAGGGGGATTTATTTCAATCATCCTTTGTCTCCCGTTCTTGATTACAACCGATTGCAACCCTCTTTACCGCGCCTAAAATGCAACAGAAACCTTGCGAAATTCTAGTCGGCTAGCAGGGATCATAGGCGACATAAATGAAAACCTGGGGAACACCGAGGCATTGCATGGAAAGGCATCACTGGATAACCTCGTCTTCCGCTGAAGGTATTCCCAGACAAGCACACTCAATGGGCGCTGTGGCTGTTGCTTATGTACAGCCACCGATGGACTCTGTGGCTGTTGCCTGCAGCCACCGTGCCACACTTGGTTCGACGCGCTCGGGCCATGAAAGCAGCGGCTCGCCAATTGAATTTACTCTTGACTGCTTATCCTGTCTTCCAACTTGGTAAGAAACCATCGCAAAAATGCCTCTTCCCCCAGAGATCATCGACCAAGTAGGCACCAGTTCCCGGCTGAATGAAGATGAGAAGCTGCTAACTGACATAGATCGTCCACCAATATGTCTCAGTAGCCAGAGTCCAGACCTTTCATGAGGTCCGTGACCTCGATGAGTGGGTTAACTTCACCGGCGGCCGGGACTCCACAGCGGTATTCTACGGTGGGGAGAACGAGCCTTACGAATCGACCTTCTTTCGTACGGATCTAGACCTTCAGGCCTTGTTGACTTTGCGCCTTGTATCCCGCCAGTGGAATCGCTCTGCCAATAGGCTCTTTCGGAGGCAATTTTGGTGGAACATCCGTCTCGATGACCCCGACCTGATCAAACGCATTGCAGCCTGTTGTGGCGATCAAAAAGCTAGTCTGAGCAGTTGCGTGAGAAGTCTAAACCTTGAGGACATGCACGACTTGAATTCGTTCTCGCGACTCTACTCCTTTGATTGGCAAGAGTAAGGCGGCCATCCTCTGCACTAAGCTGATTTAAACCGAGTTTGCTACAGTTGCTTGGAGACAATAGCTGACCCGAGAGAATATGTGTAGGTTTGTAGGCCAAAATGTGGACCCGAACTACATCGTCCTAAACTCTAGCTATGTTGATTCCCCCAGCTCTTATGGCAAAAGGGGATTGCGAGCAGACCCGCAGTTGCATTATGACAAAACGGAAGAACATACCGTGATCCGACGTCTTTTCGACTCACTTGATCGTATTGAGAAATTCACTGCAAGGGTAATGGGCGCTTATAGTCGAGAGAACTTACGGGCCAATTGCTACGATATGGAGGGAATGAGCGAATTCGTCAGGACCATTCAATATGGCCTCAGAGCTACGGCATTCAATCACCTTACGGACCTCAGTCTATTGGTTCCCAGCACATGGTACGTTGGAGAAATCACAACTGTCCTGTCTCAAGATGCCCGAAATCAACTGCGGAAACTCCGCTTAGTCATTGTCGATGAAACGGGGCCGGGTGGGAGCGACTGGCAGATGATATCCGACGGCGACGACTACAACGACGGAGACTTCACGGACATTGCTGGAACCGGCTATGCCCCGAGCAACATTCAAGTTGACTATCCCAACAGAGAGCATCAGGATGCCCTTTGGGCATTCGTTGGGTCCTGCCAAAGGCTTGAATCACTGGCCATCATCGCGTCACACTATCTTGAACTTGATCGACTCCGATGGAGCCCACAACCTGGATACAGGGGCTTGGTTGACCTCGCACTTCACCGTATCTGGACGAACGTACAGTCGATCTTGAAGCTTTTGGCAGTCGCAGCGCTAAATGGAACCAAGCTGGCACCTGCAGCAAGGCGGGTTTCTCTCGACGATGTCAAGGTGTACGGAGACGGTGGTAACTGGGACAAGCTCTTTGTCTTTTTACGGACACAGTGCCCCGACCTGGAGCTTTTTCGCGCCTCCCAGTTGACTTACTTCACCAGCCATGCACGGCATAAACATAATAACAGACCCTGGGGGAACTGGAATGATATCTGGACAAATGATGCCCAAGAGAACCACGACAGACATCATTTACGCATGGTGGATAGAAAGCTTGTTAACAGGGGTGGTAGTGAGGCATATTGCAGTCACTATCCGGTCTCTACACTCGGTTCAGATTCTGAGTGGGAAGATGATCATGATATAGAGATGGGCTAGATATCAGACAACTAAATCCATAACTGAAGTTGAAGTGCAATTGAAGGGCAAGTGGCGAAATGACAGAAATAGCTCTGCCAGAAACAAATTACTCTCTACCCCATGTTTCGCAACCTGGACAGCTGCTACTCGTAACGTGGTTTCCTCAAGAGCATTGCTGGAAGGCGAGGAGAGAATGCGAATCACGAATACGAGACTCAAAATCAATGTAGATTTTGCAGTATTCGATGCATACGAACTATCAAATCTGCGGACGGGTTGTACATGGATTTCAATGCACCTGGTAGGCCGCCTTGCGGCTTGCCCCACAAGACACCGTTTTTTGCGTCTGAGAAACTCCGTAACTCAACATACAAACGGTGCTCACTTTCGTAGAAAGCGGGGGATTTTGCAGTTACGTGGCTCATTGATTCATGTGTCTTACCGTTTCCGTACTCGCCATTTTCCGACTGAGATCATCTGAGACACAACTGCCGGACCTAGCTACGGTCGTTGAGGACGGTAATTGCTGTCTTGGAAAGAACGGAATCAAATGTCACACATTGCTCGTACCGATATCTGGTCTTGGTCTATGCTGAAGAACTATGTTGAAATGTCTAGCTTCCATAGTAGTCTTCAAGCTACGTATCAACAGCAACGAAGACAAGTTCAGGGGGTGACAGCCTGAACTTCGTGCAATCGTCCGCTTGCGGGCCCCCTCTCTAGATGATCTCAAAGCCTCGGGCAGGATCCCGTTTGTCTGAGATAATGTCTCTGATTGTGATGTCATGGGTGCTCCCACCACCTTGGGAAAAACGGCATGGTGCCACCGTCGGCGCGGTCCGAGTCGTTTGAGAGTAACAGCCGCTAGTCTCACTTCCCCGCTCCAAGGTTATCCTCGGGGCACTTGTGTGCGTCAGGAGAGCGCCCCTCAGCAACACAGGTTGAATCGGCCATAAGGTAATCCCATGCCCGACCTTCCCGCGCTTTGAGACGCATAGTAAAGTTTCCGATGTCTCAACCGCCCCTGGAAAGGCGTTGATCAGGATGACGCTTCCATGAGATTTACTGTCTCGTTTCCAGAACAAGCGTACCTCGTTCTCTCCTTAGCTTTTCCGTAGAGTCGCACGCGGACGTTTTCAAATACCACTAACGGGCACGAATCGTAGTAGACGTAGGATTCCATGGCATTAAGATCAGACAGCTAGATGTTGCATGAGATCTCTGGAACCTGGCTGGAAGCTGTCTCAGCCGCGGTTTTGCCTACGTCCCGAGACGCATGAAAAGGCCGCACGACAGTACCTTATCTTTGCAATAGGAATGGATGGCGCAGAGTGAGAGATTCTTGATACTCCTTCCGGTAGAATGACTGTTCCTTGGGCCTCTTAATGCTTACCTGCCGCAGATCCTGTGTCAGATCTGAAAGGTGTGAACGGTAAAGATGGGTAACTTCGGAAAGACATTGATGAGACTATGAACATTTAGTCTATTATTTTCAAAAGTATGTTACATGATGCCATGCTCATTCACGGTGAATCCAATGGAAATGGGGCATTTGAGTCGGAATAGATTCCGAAGAAGCTAAACCTGTGGAATCATGAATCTAGTCCACCCCCCCATCACTTGCAAGGAAAGCTTAGAAGGGAGGAAGGACATCGCTTGTTACTTGGAAGTGGTAGAGAGTCCTGGGCGATGGGTCGACGCAGTGCAACGTTGGTCGCAAATATAAAGCCAGGCGCTTTACCCAGAGCTGTGAAGGTATTGTGGCAACAACATCCAAGGCTTTCGAGACCATATTAGACATATCATCATATCCGCCATTTCTTCCTGTCCATCGAGACCGCTGCCCATCATGTCTATCGGAGGCAGCATTCACGAGAGGGTCAGTCGTAATGAAGAAATCACCCGCGGTGACCTGCGGAAGGCCCGCAGCGACCCTTCTTTCCAGATCGACGATGCCCCGGACGGTTACAGCGCACTGGCTTGGGCAGTCATGTTGGGCAACCTCACCAACGTTCGGCTCCTCATTGGCAGCAAGGCAAACACCAGAGCACGATACAAAGACCAGTCTCTTCTTCACATGGCTGTCACTGCCAAGGAGAATGCCTTTGAAGTTGTCAAGATCATTCTCAAGGACGAGTCCGTTGACAGAAACGCGCGAGAGGGGCGCAGACCCAACGACACCCCGCTCATGACGGCGCTGCGAAACCAGGCAGACCCTCGGATCATTGATGCTTTGAAGAAAGCGGGAGCTTCCGAAACTGTCAAGAACAGCAACGGAGAAACGGCCAAGGACATTGCCAACGGCCTCATCAGCCCCGGGATCACCGCGCCTCTTGAGGATCCCGAGAATCAGGGTTCAATCGGGCCTGCGCTGGCCAAGTTCATCATCTCCGCAGTGCTTCTGCTATTCGCATACTGCAAGCCCTGGAAGACCCTCAAGGATGCTCTTGCTGCAGCCTTCCAGCAGATCAATAATGAAATCAGTAAAACCAATCCTGGGGACAAGCCTCAGGTAAGCGCATTTGCCCCTTACAACTTGCTCTGATGACATGACTGACGTTTTTGAAGAAGCCAAGGTTGCCAAGTTCCTACCAGGACTGTGTAGACTCAATCAGGAAGATCATCAAAGACATGGGTCTCGACGACACATACCCGCCGGACCATCCGTTGATCGACGACATTGCCGACGAGGCATGGGAAAGACAAAAGGATGCAGGCACCAAGACCGAAGATCCGGGCGAATTCAACGAGAAGCTCCGTTGCGCCTTATACCAGCCAATTCTTTACTGCGGTAGGCTTTCTTGACAAAAAAGGTGACCTGATGAACACTGGCTGATGAAGATTTTATGAACAGATGACAGTGGATCCATGGAGGGAAATCGATGGACCGCTCAGACTGACCTTGTTGACGATATTGGCGTGTTGATGAACTCATTTGCCCCTGAGAACATGGGCGTGCACATTCGCTTCCTGAACAGGAATGATGGGGGTCTCGACAACGTCCGGGGCAGCGACATCCGTGGGAAGTTCAACTTCAAGCCCAACGGATCCACCAAGCTCGGAACAGGTCTCAACGAAAAGATCCTCAAGCCGTTTGTGTACGATGTCCTCGACAAGGAGGAGGACTTTAAGCGGCCACCCCTCATTATCACTATCACGGACGGCGAACCGAACGAAGAAGACCAGAACACCTTTGCGAATGGAATTTCTACTTGTAGTCAGAAATGTTCTGCGGCGTACTATTCGCCTGACTGTAAGTATATTCTGGTTTTATTCGTTGCATGACAGACTACTAATGTTGTTGATAGTTGTCAGGTTCCTCGTCAACCAGGTTGGCGACGACGCTAAGGCTGCGCTGTTCCTCGACGGACTCCAGAATATCAGCAAGGAGAAGAAGTACAAGGATCTTCTTCACGTTACCTCCGGTCAGTAGTTCCTCTCAATTCGCCTGTGCAATGCATTGACTTGTGTCAGATAAACTTGATCAGAGGTACTACGACCTGCGAAAGAACAAGAAGGAGCTTAACCTCTGGGTATGTAGAGTTGACTCCTTCCATTTCATGTACTCCAAGCCTGGCTGAACTCTTTGACGTGGACCTCTGGACTAACATGTTGTGCCCCTCTAGCTTCTTGAGACAATCTTGCCTCCCCTGCCCTGAGTATCCTAGACTTGGACTACGATGCACACAGGGCATCAGAGGACATGCTGTCATGAGATAAGATGCCTTAATATTATGGTTTAGTCAGGTAGTCTAATTCATATATGCAATTGAGATCCAAATAGTAATCGACGTAACATCCGATGCCAATGATAGCGAGCAAGGCTCTACCTGTGTATTTCCTCAGGCAGTAACTGATAAAACTTTCAATACCATGGAAAGACGCCCCCATTTCAATATAAAATGGTAGCTTCGTGCTTCTATGGCCTGTCTGTAATCTATTCGGGACCTTTACAGCTGTGGAGTAGGTCCTGTAGCAATGCCCTGGCGATTGAAGTAGATCTTCTGTCCCGTCCGTAGACTTTCTTGCAAACCCGCAGCTATCCGGAGAGACGTAACGGCTGATCTCAACGGGATAGGCAGGTCCTTTCCGTCAAGAATTGCGTCTACAAATGCGTTTGCCTCCACCACAAAAGCCGAGATGTACCTGTCATACCATGAAGGCGTCGGCTCAACCTTGACAAATCCGTCACTCGCAGCGATCTCCACACGATTCTTTCTTGGAGTTGCGTTGACCGTCAACTTGCCCTCGGTACCAAATATCTCAGTGACGTTGTCGTATCCCACGGCGGAACTCCTCGAATGATAGAAATGGGCGATCTTGCCATCCCAGTACTCACACAATCCAATGGCATTGTCGGCGTCTCCAGTCTTTTTGAGATCTGGGAAGATGTCGGCTGTACCAATTGCTGACACAGACTTTGGCACTGAGTCCTCACCAAGGAACATCAGTGACAAGTCGATGTCGTGAATTGCAGTGTCGTAGTAAATTCCTCCGGAGTTGGCAAGATACTGGATGAAGAACGGACTCTGGTCCCCTTTTTCTATGCCGTGGGATCTGAAGACGAATGGTCTTCCAATTGTCCCTTCCTTGATCTTGGAGAGGGCGTCTTGATAACTATCGTCGAAGCGACGGGAGAACGCAACCATTACCTTTGTTTCAGGCTTTGATTCGACACGCCGACACAAGTCTTCAAGCTGCATAGAAATTAGCGTTCGTGGTTCATCCGATGCAGACGGTGACAGAATTACCTCTGGGACAGAATTGCAGATTGGCTTTTCGCACAGAACATGGATGCCTTTCTCAAATGCCGCAATGGTCTGGGGCATGTGAAGCGCTGTGATGGACGAGATGATTACAGCCTCGAGTCCAGGGGTCTCGATCATTTCTTCGAAAGTGCTGTACACCTTCACCCCGTAAGGCTCAAGATTGACAGCAGCCCAATCGAGATCTGCTTTTGCAGGGGAGCAAGCGCAGAGAAGCTTAGCTCTGGGGACTAGTCGCAAAAGGTTCATGGCATGACGTTGACCCATGCGACCAATGCCAACGACTCCGACATTGAGGATCTTGTGTTGGGAGGCCATCGTCGCAGGCCGTCTTCTTAGAAGTTAGGCGAGGGTGGTCAGCTTCTGTTGCAGGAAGGCGTTCAATGAATGACGTGTGCGTGAGAATGCTGAATCGATGCAAGAGCAAAGCCGTCAACGCCTCGCTTAAAGAGTGCACGAGAAGTCTTTTATGACCATGACCGAAGTCCCGTTCGGTGTCTGCAATAACCCGCGGGATTCGTTACTATTTCAGACGAATGCAGGGAGAACCGGCGAAAATGCTCCCAATTGGTAATACCTTGATTGTCAAATTGCCGACCGTCATTGCGGGGGGGCATCCCGAATACCGACGTCAGCAGGGCCGAGGCGGCCAACTCAGTCTACGGAGACTATATAAGATGGGTCTTCGGTCAGTGAATTCCGTAGAACTGGCTGAGTCTTCATCCGCCGAATCATTCTAGAATATTTGAATACAGCGCATTCCTCTGTCAAGCGATCTCTAACTAGTACACTCTTACGTTCTTCGTCTCAGCCAATCACATCACAATGTCGGAATTACCAGCGATTCGTTGGGGAATTGTTGGTGAGATCTTCCCCCGCCCCCGCATGGCGCCAAGCTTGCGCTGTGTGACAGACTGGCTAACAAGCCACAGCAACGGGGATGATCTCCTCCTGGTTTGTGGAGGATCTTTTGATCTCTCGATCAGATGCGAAGGTCAAGCATATTGTGCAAGCAATTGGCAGCTCCTCTGTCGAGAAGGGGAAAGACTTTGCGAACCAGTACTGCCCCTCAAGTAACCCCACTATCTACGGGTCTTACAACGAAATCTACGCGGATCCGAACGTGGATATTCTCTACATCGGAACTCCACATGCATTTCACAAACAAAACTGCCTGGATGCGATTACAGCGGGAAAGCCCGTCCTTTGCGAGAAGGCTTTCACCCTGAATGCCCGAGATGCGAAGGAAGTGTTTGCCTTTGCCAAGGAGAAGGGAGTTTATGTTGCTGAAGCAATGTGGCTCCGCCACCGCCCGCTTGTTCAGGACTTGCAGCGTATGTTGCACAAGGAGAAGATCATTGGTGACGTCTTCAGGGTGTACTCCGAGTTCGGTTTGGAGATGGATATCCCCAACCTACCGGACGGATCCAGGTACAAGCAACCTCGCCTCGGTGCAGGCTCACTGCTTGATCTTGGCATTTACACCTTGACGTGGGCTATCCTCGGTTTGGATGCTGGAACCCCAGCCGCTTCAGAAACACCTAAGATTCTCGCCGCTCAAACGCATTGGGGCGAGGTTGAGGTGACAACCAGCGTTATCCTTCAATACCCGTCGACAGGAAGGCAAGGCGTGATCACATCCACAACGATGGCGACGGGCAACCCGGACGTGATAGCCCGAATTCAAGGTACCAACGGCACTGTTGAAGTCCACGGAACGGTTCCTTCCGACCCTGAGTCTTTCACTGTCTACGAGAAGTTCTGGAGGGACCAGAATGCGGGCATCGTGAAGAGAGATGTTGCAAAGAAGCACGACTACAAGCCAGTTGGGCGTGGCTACTACTGGGAAGCTGATAATGCTGCATTGGATGTTTTGGCTGGAAAGCTGGAAAGCTCGGTCATGCCATGGTCAGAGACTATACGCGTCATGGAAATCATGGACGAAATCAGACGACAAGGAGGAACTGTGTATCCTCAAGACTCTGAGAAATGATAGATTGTCATGTTTGCTAGACTTACTAGAAGTAGAGGTTTCTAAATAGAGACTGAATGTAGATCAATTTCGTTTCCAGACTTCTACCTTAACTCGAGGGCTAGTTAGTGTCTTAGGTTTGCTCCTCTCAGCTTTTCTGCAAAACGCATATTTAATAGGGGCTGTGCGTTCATACAGCGCCTCGATGCGAACTGGAGATAACTGTCAAGCACTAATCCAACATCTCCAGCGCAAACTCCTTCACCAACAGACTTCCACCCAGATTCTTCTTGGCCCAATTGAAGACACCAAAACGGTACCCCATGAAGAAGTACCACTCGGCATTGAGAGCGTAGTCTGACCCAAGCTGTTCAAAGTTTTGCCCATCAACGCTGTACCAGAAAGAAGCATATCGCGGAATGTTGCTAGAGTCTCCCAAGACTGAGGGTGTGATGTCGGCTTTGATCCGTACCCACAGGTCTGCACCTTCGATCACAGGGCCCTCTGCCTTGACGTAGCCATTGGAGGTGGTCAACCAATCTTGCTCTGAATCCATGCTGATGCCATCAACATAGACAAGTTGCGCCACCCCGTCGGTCTTATGGATACCGATGTACGCGCTGTCTTGTCGAAGTGCCGTGACACCAGCTTGGTCCCCGTCAATCATTCCAGAAATGTCAAGGCGAAAGGTTCCTTGGCTCTTTGGCCCGAGAATTCGTTGCGTGAGAGTGTTTGAGGCCCCGTATAGTCCCTCACAAACCGTCGCTGTGTTCAGTACCAGTCCATCAGGGCTCAAGCTCCATGCGTCGTTATCTGGGTTGTGGTTCCACTCCCAACGAGGTCCCAGCACGTCTCCCTCGAACTTGTCGACATAGGCGCCACTTCCTTCGACGGTCTTGGTAGTCTGAATGGGCGCAGGGTAGTTGACACCCCAGCCACCATCTGCATCCGTCACTACTTGCGGCCAGCCCTCGGCATCCCATTCGATGGGGGCAAGAACTGGTATGCGGCCACCTGGATACACGTCGATGAAGGCCATGTACAGCCAGTCACCGTTCTCTGTGGAGACGAGGCCTCCTTGGTGGGGAGCTCCGGCTCCTTCGACTGGTGCTTTCATCTGAGCGATGACCTCCCTGATTTCATAGGGACCCCATGGACCGGATGTCGACTTGAGCACATGCTGTTCATCTCCTGGCTTGGTGATCCAGATGTAGTAGTTACCGTCAATGTGATAAAAGCGCGAGCCTTCGATGTATCTGTGAGCATCTTCGGTGTAAACCACCTGCAGGAATTGTCAGCGCGTTTATTAGAGATGAGCACTTCTAGTATGCTTACCTCGCTCCGAACTTCCGAAAATCCATCAGGCGACAGCTGAGCAACGTGGATGTCTACCGCCCCATAGGCGATGTACATAGTGTCATCCGTATCTATCAGTAGCCCCAGATCATAGTAGCAAGTAGGGATCGGGTCGTGATGGGTCCAAGGTCCTTCTGGGTTCGATGCAGTGAAGATATGAGTCTTGCCCTCTCCCTGTATGCAGCCGTACCAGTAGAAAACACCGTTGCTCTGGCGATACCCAAGGGAAGATGCCCAGACCCCCTTGACGTATGCTGCGTGATCACTTCCGTTGAGATAAAATTGGGATCCTGGGAGCTCGGGGACAGAATGAGACACGAACTCCCAGTTGACCAAGTCATAGGATCGCAGTAAGGGTGCGCCGGGGGAGTAGTGCATCGTCGAAGCGCTATAGTAGTATGTGTCGTTGACTCGGAAGACTTCCGGGTCTGCAAGATCCGCCCATAAAATTGGGTTCGTGAACGTGTTATCCTGTCGCAGGACCAAAGCAAGAACAATGCGGCCGAAGCCTAACATTGCGAGAAAGAAGATGACGGAAGCTCTGCACTGCATGCTGAAAGTGATAGATTGTGAAGATTGCTATTGATGCGTAATTGTCTTCTGAGAATGACCGGGCCCGCTGTCCTTTCTATACTTGGTTGAAATGCAGTGATATTTGCCATGGAGACCTCAAAGGTTGAGTTGACGCTCGTCGGGATATCCATCTCATGACAATCAGTCGTTCCGAAGCAAAGCCTTCCGGCTGAAGCAAATTTCGAGAGTTTAGCCGAAACATAACATCAATTCATAACTATTTCCACTTCAAGTTCTGTGTTGTGTTTTCTCAGACAGTACTACCTTACGTACTGTGAATGCACGTGCCGAGGTGCCTGGGTAAATCGAGTTACCAAGAGTTAGAAACGCTCCCCGCTCATTCGTCCGGATGCTGAGCATCAAGATGTATGGGGTGATGTTCCTCATTGGCGACGGTTTCCAAGTGGGAATTCTTAGCACGATTCCCTTTGCAAGTCTCATGAGAATGACCACAAAGTTCAGGAAGAGCGTCACAGAGTCTTTTCGGTTCGCGGGTAAATCTAGTAACGTCGAAATGAGCATATCAGACCCCAGTAGAACTTGTCTTCCCCGCACTCCGAGACCTGGAAACATGGTCTGGGGGATACGATTACTCGGGACGGGATTAAGCGAGGTACGATTCCGCGGGATTCGATGGTATTGGTGCGGCACAGCGTCAACTCCCAGTCTCCTCTTGTAATGATTTGCCGTCGATGCACCTTCCTCGTCTCATTACTGATGCAAGTCGCGAAAGCCACTCAAGACGGCTTACCAATGTTGTTTCTTGCTAGATGTATTTAGATCTTAATTTTACCTTTTAGCCGGAATCACACGGCAGAAGCTTCTCCGCAATGCCAACGTAAGAATAACGACCAAGACCCCGGGATCTCTGGCTGTATCCTCGGTCTGCACAAGATCAAGAAGACTTGCATCTTTGATCAAGTATTTAGAGCTTTACATGGCCATTATACATGAAATGGATTGGAGGGTGTAAGCCTCCACTCTAGAAACTAGTCTCAGCGCGAAAGACCGTCGACCATGGTGCTCTCTATCTTCAAGTACCTGCTGACAGGTTGGCTCGTAATCAATGGGGTCTCCTCCGTACAGGCAGAAAACTCAACATTTTACAACCCTATCCTGCCTGGTTGGCATTCCGATCCCTCTTGTGTGCAGGTTGACGGAATATTCTACTGCATTACTTCCAGCTTTATTACCTTCCCGGGTCTTCCAATCTACGCATCGAAGGACTTGACCAACTGGAAACTAATCAGCCATGCGTGGAACCGGGAAGGTCAAATGCCCGGAGCAAGTCAACAGACCAAAGGTAAGCTTCACCGTTCAATGTGACTACACTATTGGTCAATCAGCTATACTGACATGGAAGTACTTCAAGGCCAACAAGAAGGATTCTATGCGGCCACCATCAGGCACCGAGATGGACTGTTTTGGGTCATATGTGAGTACCTTGGCTTGCCTGATGGCATGTTGGGGACAATCTTCAAGACAAATGATCCGTACGACAACACAGCCTGGGAAGACCCTACCACGTTTCCCACACCGTCCGGAGATCTAGATCTTTTCTGGGACGATGACGGCAAGCTTTACATTCCAGGCGGAGGCCAAGGTACCGTGCTTCTTGATGTCGACCTTGAAAGTGGCACAGTCCTCAACAACACTTTCCTTTGGTCAGGAACTGGAGGTGTGTGGCCAGAAGGTCCTCACATTTACCGTAAAGACGGATTCTACTACTTGTCAATGGCCGAGGGGGGAACTGAGACTGGGCACTATCAAGTCATGGCGAGATCGGCTGATCTGACTGGTCCATATACGCCATGCCCCAACAACCCAGTGCTCACGAATAAGGATACAGATGAGTACTTCCAGGTATGTGGAATAAGTCATCTTGTGGAATGTTTGTCTGATTTGGAAACATAAGACGGTTGGCCACGCAGACCTGTTTCAAGACACCAATGACAACTGGTGGGGTGTGGCGTTGTCCACGCGTTCGGGACCAGAGTGGTCCATCTATCCCATGGGACGAGAAACTGTCCTGTTTCCAGTAACCTGGGAGCAGGGCGAGTGGCCAATTTTGGAGCCAGTCAGAGGCAAGATCTCGGGCTGGCAACTACCCCCATCTACTCGAGATCTCCCTGGTCATGGCCCATTCAACTCTGATCCCGACGTATATCACTTCACAACAATGAGCGAGATACCACGGAACCTCATTTATTGGAGGGTCCCACTGCAGGGAGCGTTTGAGATCGCGGACTTGAAAGGCATGCATATTGTGCCTAGTCGAGGTAACCTCACTGGTGACAATGCAGAGCTCGATGGCCGATCTGGACTGTCCTTCATCGGACGGCCACAGACCGATTCTCTGTTCAACTTCAATGTGACCCTAGACGTCCCTCTCGATGAAGCTGATCTGGAGGTAGGAGTCACTCTTTTCTTGACGCAATATAATCACGCCGATCTCGGCGTAGTAGCACAACCCAAGGCCAATGGCGCCGAAGGCACTGATCGCTTCTTGCGTTTCAGGGCCACAGGAAACGATGCCCCTGAAGAATATGTCGAGAGGTTTCCCGAAACTTGGAAGGTAGATCTCATTCAACTTGAGATTTCTACACCAAATGCAACACATTACACTCTCACCGCATATTCAGCTGCAGAGCCCGAAAACAAGATCGTAATGGCTACCGTGTCGGCGAAGTTGGTCAGCGGTCAAAGTGGCCCATTTACCGGGGCCCTTCTTGGCGTCTATGCAACTTGCAATGGAGCTGGAACGGGACTTGAATGCCCTTCAGGAGGTGACGTCTACGTGAAAGAGTGGATGTACACAGGCAAGGGCCAGTACTACACTGCCGATGACCTCAGATCTTAGCTTTGGGTGTTTAGTCGTTCGGCGTGGAAACAGTTCAACATAGAGTTTCCAACCATATCTTAAGGTAGACGTCAATATCAGCGTGTACAACTGGGCAAATTGTTTCATCACTTTCAAAAGAAGACCGAGTTCGTGTGACTGCAGTGCCCCAACGTCACTCCGGCACGCCAAGCTGAGATGAGACTGATTCGGGATTTAATTCCATCGCAGATTTTACCCATTCAGAGCAGACTGTGTTATCAGCTCTGTCCTGTTCAAACGAGCTCGTTCCTCGTTCACCACAACGTAGCTGGACACCTCGTCGGAGATAATTACCCACTCGACCCCTGCACAAGTCGCAGCTGACGGAGAGGATGTGGGGTTCTGATTCGCAGCTGACAGGACAGAATGGAGCAATGCACCGGAAACGGTTAGACCAGCATTGAATGGCCGAATCAAAAGTTGGAGACATGTGAGGAATCGGGGCTTCTCTCGCCTCTTTGTACCGAAGTACTTGGCTCTTCAATGCTGTTTAAAACACAGATAAGTCCAAAGTTCTCAACCCTGAAAACAGCTGACCTACCCGCTGACCAGAAGATAGCGAGTTGAACAGTTTCTCAAGGACAGTTCCCCCACCATTCCAACATGAAACCCATTCATCTCTCGTATTGCTCTGGCAGCTGCTGCAAACCATTTGAATCATTTCATCGTTAATCTCTTCGGATCAATCGAGTCTACCAAAGCCTGGTCATTATGTCTCTGCAACCCCTTTCTGTCAACTCGTCTGTGCCACCATCTATCGACGGCAAGTTTCTCTTTGTCAATGATGACCTCCTCGCCCCTGCTGAAGTCGGAATCCTCGAGCCCTCCTTTCCCGATGAACCCGTCGAAGTCCTCCGCGATCGATACCATACTAGAGGCTACCTCCTTGTCAAGGGTCTCCTGCCCCGACAAGACGTCCTGGCCGCCCGAGAATCATACTTTGCATCGCTATCCCCAAGCGGTATCTTGAAGCCAGGCACGGCACCTAAGGAAGGCATCTTCAATCCGGAAGCGAATCCCTCGAACTACCCTGGGATAGGTGCTGGAGCCAAACGGACCACCGCCACCGCCCCTGGAAGTCAGGATAAACGCGGAATGTTCATGGATGCTGCACTGAAAGCCCACACCGATGAGTGGTACTGTGGCTCAACTGATGGCAGGGTCCGTGGGTTCTGCAACCATCCTGCCCTCAAGGCTTTCGTTGCCCATTTTACGGGTTGGGGCGATAAGACCCTTCCTGTTAAAAGAACCTTGCTGAGGAACAACACTCCTGGAAATAAGGCTATCGGCGTACACTATGATCAGTCATTTATGCGCTACGGGGAGCCTACTGCAGTGACAGCGTGGGTGCCGATTGGTGATGTCAGCCTGGAGGGTGGCGGTCTGATCTATCTCGAAGACGGTATGTTGCCTTCTTCGTCATAACGACGAAGGTTCAGTATGACTTCAACTGACACTATAATTCTCTAGGGGAGTCACTTGGTGCCGAGATAGAACAAGACTTCGAACGAAAGGCAAAGGCTGCAGGGATGGACGATGAAGAGGTGCGGCACGCATACAATGCAAACATGATGAGCACTGGGTGGTTGTGCAACGGTGCTGCGGAATTCGGTCGCAAGTATGGAAAAAAATGGCTTGTTACAGAGTACGAAGCCGGCGACGTTGTCTTTCATACACCTCATATGGTATGCACCTCCGCCCTAGATGCCGCAGTCCATACACCAACTGATTGACGCTTTTCTTTTTTTTAGATCCATGCATCGACTATTAACTATGATCCAAAAGGTAGGATCAGACTTGGAACTGACCTACGCTTTGTGGACTCGTCTCGGCCGTGGGATAGAGTGAGACAATCCTCCACTGAGTTGCTAGTTCTTGCTTGTTATACTGACAAACGTTGTCTAGCGATGGAACGAATACTATCGTATTGACGATGGGCTCTAGGCTGCAATGTCATGATGAACATGCAAGGAGTGCCCTGTGTTATTTTTGTCTGTAAACTTGCAACCATCTTATCGACTACTTCGCCTTTCTCTTCATACATTCATTCAGCTTTTCTGTTCTTTCAAGTGTCTGGTTGCCGTTAAGAATTTTCTTGCTATATTGATGGAGGTTATGTCAGGTTCAGCGACAGGAAATACTCCACCCAACATGCCACGCTCATTTCTGACACCCCCAGACTACCAGCAAAGTAGGCTTCCTTAAGTTTGTCAGGTTCCAACTGTTGATATGTCAGCAATTCACAATCTTTTACCATTCAATGACCCACTGATGCTGGTGGTTCCAAAACATCTCATTTTCGTGGGGGGAAGGTCCTTTATCGGCGTCGGCCGAATTGACAATAAGCTCCGAATATTGCGCAATACAGTCAAATGGCCTGATAAGCAGCACTCATTGGCCTGCGATATGAGAGCATAAAATGCCGCGCAAGCCGCTTTCGATTTCATCACATGGTGGATGGACTTAATGATTGTTGTCGTGAACCTCCAAGCGACTTATTGGATCATTTCCGTCACGGCTGTGGTCTTCAATTCCTGCTCATCGTGAACCATCATTATCATGGGAAGCATCCCCACTCTCAAAGTCGCCATCATTGGTGGTGGACCAGGTGGTTTAGGCGCTGCAATCGAGTTTGGAAAGCTCAATTATGTTGACTGGACTCTTTACGAGAAGAAGCCTGAGATAAGTGAGACTGGTGGCGGCATCAGTCTACAGCGCCATACTTGGCGATTGCTGGAGTTGATTGGGGCTGCCAAGAATGTAGACCCAAATGACTTCTTCAGGGCTGAAGATGGAACCAGCGGACAAACAAGGTATCAAGTCCGACTGGCTATAGACCGCCCAATTATTAGCTGACCACCACTAGAAACGGTAGAACAGGCAAGCTACTCGAGCAGAGCAGTCACGCAGCAGACGTCCCTTTGCAACAACGCAGCTGCCGGCTTGTCCGGGCCAAACTTCAAGCAGCACTCCTCCAAGAGGTTGACAAATCTCGCATCAGGGTGTCAAAGAAGTTGACCAATATCGAGAAATTGCAAAATGGAAAAATTCGGATTGAATTCGCCGATGGCTTCACTGATGAAGTGGGCTTGCTTGTCGGCGCAGATGGCATCAGATCTGTAAGTTCAACTACCCAGCAAACTACCATCCTCCATCAGCCTGCTGACTGCGACACAGTTTGTGCGCTCGTTTGCATTTCCCGACCATAAGATCAAGTACAACGGACAATCCGCTTATCGAACCATCATCTCTAAATCTGCCGCCCTCAATATCGAGGGTATTCCGAGATCACCTGTTTTCTGGCAGAACGTTGGTGGAAAGTACGTCTTTACTTGTCCCCTAGGTGGAGATGACTTTGAAGTTACTGCTCGCATTCGCCGACCGACTGAGGGCCAAGAGCACGTCAGCTGGGGTCGGCCTTTTGACTTCTCGACCATCGCCTCAGAGTATGATGAGTTCTGCGAGCCAGTTCGCAAGGTCATCCAGCTCGCAGCACAGGGAAAGACGGAAGAGTTTGCGTTGTTCTCGGGTGCGCGACTCGAAAGCGTGATTTCGCACGACGCCATTGCCCTTATCGGAGATGCATCCCATCCGCTGTCCGGAGCTTTTGGCGCAGGAGCGGGCTTCGCTTTGGAGGATGTTTACGCTCTTACCCGAAGCTTGGACTTTGCGCGTGCTAATGGAGACGGTTTGGCGACAGCTCTCAAACTATATAACCAGATTAGGTCGCCGCATTATCGAGATCTATACGGGGTTCTGGACAATTTTGCAGCAGTCAACTCGAAGCTATTGGCCGAACAACTTACTGCTGATGATGAAATTGAGGAGAGGGTTAGAAGGGCGAGCGAGAAGAAAGCTACTTGGATGTATCATTACGAGATAGACAAGGCAGTGGAAAAGCTTTTTGGGGGCCAAGGACAGTCTGTCCAGCCGGTAGCGGTGCTCTAATAGCGAAGCCGTGCTCGGCAGAGCACCGTCTGGGATCTCTTGCGTAAATAGAAGCAGGAGCGGGATACAATATATCTTTGCGAATCAAGTGATAATCATGCAATAAATGCTACCAGCGAGACTACACAAGGAAGCTTTCTCCTTAACCTTGTCAAGCGACTTTATCTTCCATCATCTTCGCGAGCCCTCGACGTGATCAGACGATACCTCCACCTTCTCAGTCGATGTGACATTCTTCTCATCAAACTCTACGTCCTTCGAGGGGGCTGTCACAATCTCGTCTCCGAACTTGGCCGCAACCTCTTCAAGAGACAAGAACCGAGTCTCTGGCAGGAAGAAAAAGTAAATGGTCCCCGCGAAGAGGTTGCATGCAATGAAGACAAAGTAAAACCTCCACGAGATCTCGTCGAACGCGATGGATGCTGCGTATGAAAGCCAAATCGCCGTGATCGACTGCGTGAATACAGAGAACCCGACACCAACGCCACGGAGATCGAGAGGGAAGATCTCTGCAACCAGTACCCAGTTGACGCTGTTGAAGAAGAAAGAGTAGGCGAAGGCGAAGAGAAAGATGAACGCCACTCCCGCCCGAGAGCCTGCCGGGTTAGAGCCCTCTGGGAACCTCTCTGAGAGCGCCGTCAAAACTGCGAGTAGTACGGCGAGACAGTAGCTGCCGGAGATAACCGTGACACGCCGGGTCCAGTGGTCGGCAACGAAGAAGACGTTGATGATCTGGCCAACGACGGCCATGAAACCGTACAGAGCTCCGATGAGGAGCACAGTCTGTCCTTCGTAGCCGAGGGAGTTGTACATGATGGACTGATAGTTCTGGATGATGTTGGAACCAGAGAGCTTCATCATGTTGACTGTGAGGCAGGCAAGGAGAGTGCGGCGGATGTATTTGCGCGTGAACAGGTTCAGGAAGTTGGTCATGGCGTTCTTCTTCTTTTCAGACTCCAGCTGGATTTGACTACACATTTCGGCGAACTCTCTTTCAATGACCTCTGAGCCGCGGTGCTTGTGAAGGGTGTACATGACCTGTTTGGCTTCGTCGTATCGCTCTTTGGAGGCCACTGTAAGATGCATGATTAGCCAGAGGAATCTGTTTTGGCGTGACAGAATACGTACACCAACGCGGAGAGTATGGGAGGAAAATAGTCATGATGGCAAGGCAGAGCGCTGGAGGGATCTGGGTAGCCAGTGGTACGCGCCATTGCAGGTCACCGACAGCAAATGAGCCGGCGTACCCAACCCAGCCAGCAGCAAAAAAGCCTAGAGTATTCATCAACCCTTTCAACCCCACGAGGAATCCGCGGTTCTCGGGGAGACTCAGCTCGGCCAAGTAGACCGGAGCTGTAGGGTAGACCATGCCGGTTGAGAAGCCGGAAAATGCGCGACCGACGATCATCATGGCTGGATTCACAGCGGCAGTCTGAAGAATGGCCCCGATGACGCTGGCGGTTGCACCCAGAAGAAGTGTCCACCGGCGAGATATCCTGTCCATGGTGTAGGCTGAGCCACCACTGCCAAAGGCGTATCCGGCATAGTATCCGGATACGATGCCAGCCCTCACCGAAGCATTGTCCAGAGAGGATCCATACATGTACAGCTTGAATGTTTTTTGGGCAATGGTCGATGCGATGATACCGGTATCGATGCCGTACACGAAGCTGCGATGTCATGTCGAGTCAGTAATTTGGCTCAATATTATGTCGACGTCAAGTTGCAGATAATTTTACGAACCCTGCGAGACTGATAGCTAGACCTATCAGGATCGATCTAGTCGAGTTGCCGCGATGGCCCGCTGTACGTTTCGTCATTGTGTAAGAGTGAGTCTAAGGCGTGATGCTTTATATTCCACTTAAGGACACTCAAGAACGAGAGACGATGTTGAGAGCAGTGAGGATGCCAACCTTGACTGGAATACTTCAAGCCTTCATGGAACTTAACTCAAGATCAGGGTGCAGTTGCTAAACTTATAAACCCCAATATTCCGGTGTATCAACTTGCGAAATCCTTGGGCCCTTCGGCAATGTCTCCGTGCAAGTCGGGCTGGACGTGGCTCATCCTGATGTCCACTTCCCCGCACAAGGGAACGATGAACTCCACCCCCGCATTCACCCCAAGATTCCCCCGTGAGACCAACTTGCCGAAACCCCGTGGGTAGCTTCTTGCATGGGTTGAGGGCCCTGAGTGGTATGAGCTTCGGGGCCCAGCGGATCCATATTGAGGAGAATCGTCTGACGGCCAGGTTTGTGGTCAGCCAGGACCTTCCTTTCAGGTTTAGTTCATCCGAGGAGATCGTGTATTAGAGCCTCCGAAGCTTGTAGCTCCTGATGATACATGGAGACGCATGAAACCCCGGCAACGAAACGAGACTCATGTCGGTACGACGAAGTGGTGTACACTGCCGCGTAAAACCCGGTTGGTAGACGCCCCACGAGTAGTCCGGAGATATATGCGGATAAGCCATCATATGGAAGGCTGTGAGAAACAGTGCTTGCATAGCAAGATTCATGGGATCATTGATTGTACGCTACATAGTATGTTATATGTAGAGACCCTGACGTCGTATCGGGGGCAGATGAACAACTGTTTCAGAGGAGGAGTCAGAAGTATGAACACCAGCTTGTCATACACAGAGATCATTGAATGGTCTTCTTTCCAACACTCAGTATTTTTCAGATCTCAACTTTCGTCAGTAGAAGGATGGCATAATTGAAGTGTGACTCTTCATTTCATTACGGACCTCCACGATCACTCACGTTAAGAACATTCTGAACATAAACAGCAAGTTACATGACATCATCCTATGCTACCACTTGGGTATCTTCGCTGAGAAATCCGGCTGGAACTTCTGCATATATGTAGTATCATCTCGCTTCCGCAAACCGCAGTCGAGATACTGCTGATGAAGCTTAGCCAGCCTCTCCCTATCAAGCTCAACCCCCAGACCAGGCGCTGTTGGCACATTAACGCCGCCATCGGACCACGTAAGCGCGCCATCAATTACAACATCCTCGTTCCGTGGCTTCCAGGGCCAGTGGGTATCACAGGCGTAGTCGAGGTTGGGAGTCGCTGACGCCAGATGTGTCATCGCCGCAAGCGAAATACCCAAGTGGCTGTTGGAGTGCATCGAGAGACGCATGCCCCAGGTCGCGCAGATTGCCGCCAGAGTCTGGGACTTGCGCAGGCCGCCCCAGAAGTGGTGGTCTGAAAGAATGACCTGTACGGCGTTTTGTAGGATAGAAGGCGGGAGATGTGAAAAGGCAACAACGGCCATGTTGGTGGCCAGCGGCATCGAGGCCTCCTTGGCTACAGCAGCCATACCCTCGATCTCGGGGGCAGGATCCTCCAAGTACTCAACGATACCGTCCAGCTCTTTGGCAACCCACTTGGAGGTCTCAACAGTCCAGGCGGCATTCGGGTCCAACCTCAGGGGCACCCCGGGAAAAGCTGCATGCAGGGCCTTGACTGCCTCGACCTCCTGGGCCGGCGGGTACACACCACCCTTGAGTTTGATGGCCTTGAAGCCGAATTCGTCAATGATTTTCTTCGCCTGCCGCACGAGACCTTCCGGGTCTAGCGCGGCGCCGTACTCATCGTCTGCGTCTCCAGGATGCCCCGCCCACTTGTAGAACAGGTAGGCAGAGTACTGGACGTTGTCTCTGACACGGCCGCCCAGCAGTTCGCTGACGGGCACGCCTGCAAACTTGCCTTGGATGTCGAGGCAGGCGACCTCGAATGGGGAAAAGACCTTGTCGGCAACGGAGGCGGTTGTCACCATGCCCGCCATACCGTCGCCGCCAGTGGTGGTGTCGCCTTTTAGTGAGTTGACGCATATTTGGTAGATGGCATTCGTGTCGTAGATTGTGAGGTTCTTGGTCTTGATTTGATCGGCAGCCGCCTGCAAGCGACCGAGGTGCGTTGAGTCGCCGTAGGATTCACCCAGCCCGTAGACTTGGTCATCCGTGACTACCTCAATGATGCTGCGCAGGGCGAATGGTTCATGCACGCCGACGCTGTTTAGCAATGGCATGTCATGAAATGCCACTGGGGTGATGACAACATCTTGGATAATGCCACGAGGAGACATGATGCTGATTCTAAGCTTTGCTGGTTTGCAACGCTGTGTTCAGGTTTATTGGTAAGAACTTGCGTCTCTCAAAATTGGAGCCTACCACCAGACCTTTTGCATCTTTTTAACACCCGAAAATGGGACTTATCGAATGGCCGTTGTCGCAGCGCTTCCCCAGAAGATCAGCAGATCGAACGCCGGGGTGGGGTCTTGAATATCCGCCGCTTTTGCGGATAAGAGGAGGTGGACAAGGATCGGCTCCTCCGCATTCCTGGGGAAGTTCACTCCTCGAAACGGATAAGCGCATCCGCGGAACAGACCCTGGTCTTCCTCGGCCCCCGCAACTTACACCAGATCATTTGTCCAGCTCACGAGTTGATCCGAGGAATGGTCAAATCGACAATACTTGACATCCGAGGAAACGATGGATGAGACGTCAACGACACCATTCCCCCGCGTCCGTCGAGCATCCGATGCGCCGGAAGATGGCCGAGCACCCAAACGGCTGAAAGATGATCCCATTCGACCGAGGGTCAACAGAGCATGCGATCGCTGCAAGTCGTAAGAATCTCAGAGTAGTGGCGTTGGTTGCCGGAGTAGACTAACGCCGCTGGGTTCAGGCGCAAGACGCGATGTTCGGGGACTTGGCCATGCGTCTTCTGCGCTCATCTTCAGCTTGACTGTCAATTCACGGCGACATATAGACGCGGCCAACTCCTCCCAGCAGTCGACAACGAAACCGCCGGCTCTGAAAATTCACGAGACCTTGGCCGCTCTCCGTCGACCTCGGAACAGAGAAACGGAGGTGTTGGCAACAATCACCGAGACTCGATCTCTGCCGGGCCCCAAGTGCAGTTCTATTCACGTACAACTGCACGTTCAGAGTCGGCGCTGAATTTGTCTCCTTCCGGGATTCGAGCTGCTGAACCTCTGGATGTTCTGAACACTGAGCCTCAAGAGCTATCTCAACGTCAAACCTCAACTCGCAACTCCCCCGAGCCATCGCAAACGGATGAACAGGGCCACTATGTTGGTCCGGCATCTGGAGTCTCTTTCCTCTTGAGGATCCAGAGAAAATTGCAAGTTCAGTCTCCCGGTTACTTCAACTCCTCAGTCTTCAACTTTGGCGATCGACCGTTACCTGGACATGACTCCTCCTTCGCAATCTTGCCACCAAAGACCATAGCAGAGTCGATGGTCAAGAGATACTTCGACTTCGCCGCAACCACGCACCGCTTTTTACATCGTCCTTCTGTAGAATCATGGCTGGAAGAACTGTACGACACTCATGGTGCTATGCTCTACAAAGAGTCTGCTCGGAGTCGAACGGCGATCCTCTTCATGGTGTTTGCTCACTCCAACAATTACCGAAGTCGCTTGTCTGTTGACAGTAAGGATTCAACGGCCGAGTTAACTGAAGTCAGTGCTCGGTTCTTTGCCGTTGCAGAGCACCAGTTGGCGATGGAGAAGGGCGAGATAAGCCTGGCACATGTGCAGGCACGCTTAGCCCAGTGCTTCTACCTCTTAGCTCAATCTCGATTGAATCACTGTTGGACTCTGTTTGGAATTACGGCCCATCTCGCCATGGCTCTTGGGATACATAGGAAGTCCAGACTGGAAGCCAAGCCAACAGATCTTGCCAATCACATTGACTTAGAGTGCCGGAAAAGAACGTTTTGGTGTGCGTATAACCTCAACACGTACCTTAGCGCTGCTTTGGGTCGGCCCATGACGTTCCATGATGAGGACATCGACCAGGAATTGCCCCTATGCATTGATGACGAGCAACTCCGTTTTGGCTTGTCGCCTAAGCCGGTTGTCTGCGGGCCATCCGTAACTTCCGGCAGCGTGGCTCAAATAAGGTACGAAGACTCGATCTTTCGCTGAGTTGATGGCAAGCTAAAGTACTACTCAGGTTATCTCGAATCCTTGCACAAATTCTCCGGGCTTTTTACGGAGTACGTTCTCCATCTACCGAGGAGCACTTTGCATTGGCCGAGAATTTCAGCAAAGAGTTATATGAATGGCGAGATCACATATCCTACCTTCTGGATGCCGGCGGCAGCTCCGCCATTTTTGTCAAGTTGGTGCTGCGTCAACGCGACGTTCTCAAGCTTGCGTACTGGCATGCTCAAATCCTCGTCTATCGGCCGTTTCTGTTGAAGACATTTTCTGCCGTGGACTCGAATGACGAAACCTTTCTGCTAGCTAGGCAAGAGCAGACTCAACAGAACATCAAAAGTTGCATCGACGCGGCGATGAGTATTGCTGAGCACATTGGTACTATTGACGCTGCTGGGGAGTTCTACAGCACATTGTTCGTAAGTTAACTTCTATGAATACCAAACTCCTAGATCTCGGAACGTGAGTTACTGAAATAAATCCATCCTAGTTCATTCCGTATTACGGATTCAGTGCTGTCGTAATTCTGTATGTTTACGCGATACAGCAACGAGCAGAGGTCCCGGAGAAGTATGCTCTTTGCTTTCAGTTGGCGTCAAAATGCCATTCTTTATATGAGAGAAACTCAGTGAAGGGTACCTTGACGCAACGCTATGGTGTTGTTTTACAAGAACTGCGCCTCGAAGTTCTCCGAAACAACAACTACCTGGCTTCTACTTCACCCATCCAAGCTGGTGGAGACTCCTTGCCCAGTGGAATGATGATAGCAAGGAGTTCTTCAACAGCAACTCAGAATTACAACGCAAGAGCGAGAAGTCAATTTGACGACCTGAACACCGGGTCAAACGCCGCAATATCTCAGATAGAGAACCCTACCGAGGACCAACTAGTCAACGGTAATACTGGTACTGTAGCTTCAGTTGACGCTTTAAACACTGGACTCTTCCAAATCATCGATTGGGGCCAATTTGACTCTTTGGTAATTGCAGAAGTCATTTGATGTTTCCAGAGATTGTCAGCTTACTGACACGACCGGCGACACAGGTTACGGGCGGCATCGGAAGCTTGGACGCCTTTGTCCTCGGTGAGCCTAATGAGACCTGGGAAAATATCAACACTTCAGACTTCAACACCTGAATCGGCGTATCTCGATTCACTCTCTCCCCCCTCGGCCGGCATCCGCAACTACCGTGCCGAATTTTCAGAGCCGCGAAAACCGCCGGGTTGGCGTCTCCACAATCGGACCGTACTCGGGCCAACCACCGAGTCTGCAGAGAGAGAAAAAGACGCGAGTCAAGCGAGAGTCCAGTTTAATTACCCACTTCGCTGAAATATGTCTGCGCACTACGTCATGCCGGAATTCTGTCCTGCGTTGAACCCAGTACGTAAAAGACCTCGGCCTCCCGGCGGCCATGGCGGAATGTGGACGCGGGCTTTTTTCGACACCTTGTAGGGATAAAGAGCCGCCAATGGCGAAGGGACCAAATGACATCATTCCGCTGCAGAACGTGCTGACCGAAGGTTTCAGTCGCTCAAATGCAAGCTTCCCGTTGGTTGCCTGTTCGGCAGAGCGGGACCTGAAATCTGTTGTTATCTCGTCCTCAACGTGGTTCCTGGACGGGTATCTGAAGAGGCACAGCGTTGATCGCAACGGCGCGTACTCCGATCCTCTCGCGCAGATCTCCTTGATGCTTGAAGAGACAAGACAGAGAGAGGGAAAGATGCTTTCCGCTCGGAGAGGATGGCTATGACCACATGCACCAATCAGGCACAACATTGACCTTCCTGAGAACCTTGACTCGCCCATCCATCTGAATGGTGATCAATAAAATGCAGTCTGCTTGAAACCTGCCTGCGCTCTTTTTCTGGAACCCACTTGCCCCTCCACTGCCCCTCCATCCGCATGGTTCCTGTTGATTCCCACCCCACCTTGTCACAGGCCGCCGATCACTACAAATCTGCCATTGACAATCAACAGCTCGCAGCTCTGTGATCTTTTTTTCTTCTCTTCCTCTTCATCAGCAACTTTCTACCCAGATTTCAAAGTCTCAAGCCATTCAACCGCCACAATGCCTCAGGTGAGTAACATCGGAGCCCATTCCGGAGCTCCGTTAACATCCTGCGATGACAATGATGCTAACCACCTGAGCCACAGGTCAAGTGCATCCTCTTCGACTGCGACAACACGCTCGTGTTGTCCGAGATCTCGGCCTTCACCGCCTGCGCGCAGCTCGCCAACGAGATCCTCGAGAAGTACGGCATCGAGAAGCGCTACCAGGGCGTCGAGCTCATGCACAAGTACGTCGGCCGCAACTTCCCCAGCATGATGGCCGGCCTCTTCGAGGTGCACAACTTCACCATGCCCGCCGACGAGCTCGACACCTACACCGCCCGCGAGCTCGAGCTCACCATCTCGTACCTGCGCAAGCAGGCCGCGCCCTGCAAGAACGTCGTCCCCGTCCTCGACAAGATCCACAAGGAGGGCAAGTACGCCAAGGCCATCGTCTCCTCCTCCGCCATGCCCCGCGTCGTCGCCTCCGTCGAGACCATCAAGATCGACCAGTACTTCGGCAAGCCCAACGAGGGCATCTTCTCCGCCGCCAGCAGCATCGACCCCCCGACCTCCAAGCCCAACCCCGCCATCTACCTCCACGCCTGCAAGGTGCTCGGCTTCGAGCCCAGCGAGTGCATCGCCATTGAGGACAGCAGGAGCGGCGCGACCGCGGCGAAGAACGCCGGCATCCCCCTGCTTGGCTACGTCGGCCCCTACTACGACGAGGAGAACCCCGAGGAGAAGGTCGCTGCCCACGTCAAGCTGTTCTCCGAGGAGCTCGGCGCGTTCGAGGTTATGCACGACTGGAAGGACTTTGAGAGCATCTTGAACAAGTTCGAGAGCTCATAGATACCCCCCTTTGACTATTTTTGAGGCTTGAATGAGTGATGAAAACAAGTGGTTGAACACCAACAATTGGCGGATTTCCTACGTATTTGGCAAATGATAGACATAGATCTTGGGCGAATAGAAAGGCTGCAATTCGGGCGATTGATCCCGACACATCAGTGCGTGCTAGTGCTCTCATGTTGGTCTCGCAATGTTTTCACAGTGGAAAAAGGGTCAAAGGAAAATTGCATGTTGGTCAGATGAATCGCGGTGAATCTGTGTCATCTGATGACCATGTCCTGGTTCCCAGATTTTGAGCGCATGACACGCGACAACGGCGCAAGAGCCACTGATAAAAATAGCCATCAACGATGCTTGAGTGGCCGTATTCTCGTGGAAATGCAGGAAAAATGTCTCTATCTCGTGGAGGCCTGAACTAATTGATTGCCTCTCACATCAGCTGCCCAGCACTAGGAAGAGGTGAGGCTAAAGCGCGGCCTCCATTGCCTTACTTGCTGGATCATTTACTCGCGGTATCCTTGACTTTGTTTAGAAACATACGGCAAGTTATTGTCTCAACCTCAACTCCAAATACTGGTCTTGGCATCGGGTTCATGAAACAACGACTGAGGCAGCATAAATACGCTGGACGACCCTTCAATCCTTCAGTAGTTCTCTATCTACACAACAGAGTTTTGGGTCGCATGTTGGCATATAATTACAACCACTCATCTGAATAGTTGAGCCTGCGGAAACCCCTCACCCATCAACTCGTCATCATGAAAGTACCGAAGATTCTCGTTCTCGTCTCGATGGCTCTTGGCGCTACGGCTCGCTGCAAAAAGGCCACCGCCAGCTTGTGCGAATCAAATTCTTCGGCGGTCGCGCAAGGCTTTACGTCTAGCTTCACCTGTCAATCGTCCGAAGAGCTTCCTTGTCAGACAGAGTGCATCACCACTGGTACCAAGGGAATCGAGGTGGCGAAGTGCTGCAAAAGCGCATGTACGATGACTCTTCGCACATTGAAACAAGAGTGTTACTGACAGATCACACAGGCACGTAAGGCGATGCTTATTCATGATACCAGAACGCTATGAGAGGATCGCGAAGCAGATTTTCGGGTGGAGAGGAGAGAAGACTATCAGCATGTATTTCTCAAACAGGATCATTCACTCCTAATGATCATCACCTTAATCAGAGAGTTCCGCATACACACGACTTATCTATGGTATTCTACTGATAAGACTCTCGCCTTGGAGCTCTCAAAGGCCATAAATTTGCCACGCAAACAAAATGATGGCAGTTGACTTTTCTGGCGTTCCATCGTGTAATTAAAGCTTCTTTGTCCACGCACCCTGCTTATCGCCGCAAGCGAGTGCAAACGGGCCCCCGTAAACCACTAAAGATCGCCCAATCCAACGCGCTAAAAATCCCGCAACAAAAAGATGTTCATTAGCGCAAAGAGTGACTAACCAGAGTCGCATCTAGGCTTGTCGATAAATGAGGAGAATTATGTAAACACAGCACACTTGCGGGTTCATCCGGCCGGAGCAAATTTTTTGCCATCCTTCTCAGTGTCTGTCAGTCCGGGTCCCAGTTTGAGTCAACCTTGTTCGCCTCTTTTTCTGCGTCCTCAAGGTTGCCCGCGGAGAACATTGTCCCGACCTGTTCGTCCTTTATTTTTGTTTGTTGTGCTGACCTGAGACTTTCGGGTTCAACGAACAACATGGCGAACGACTTGGAGACACAGCACGCCCAGCCGGCGCATGATGACAAGCAGGCGACAGAGGTCTCCGGCGCTGAGCAGCCCCCGGCGGCGGCCGGACATAAGGCCAAAGGCTTTCTCCGCACGGTGTTGACGGCCGGGCGGGTCGAGGAGGGCGGCATCGAGCCGATTCCGATCGAGGCCCGGACCGCGACGAAGTACTTCAATGCCTTTACGATTTGGTGCTCGATCAATACCAACATCCTGGCGTGAGTGGAAATCATTTGAGAAAGGGTTCGTTGATGCATAGGTTTTGCTGACATTCTTGGCAGAATCACGTTCGGTATGCTGGGCCCGGTGTCTTTCGGCCTCAGCCTCCGAGATTCGGCGCTCGTCATTCTCTTCTTCAACTTGCTCTCGACGCTCGCACCGGCGTACTTGTCGACTTTGGGTCCGAAGACTGGTATGCGCCAGATGATCCAGGCCCGCTTCAGCTTTGGGTGAGTTCCCAGCCTAATTTGCGATTCGTGAGATCATGATTTTAATCACGGCCGGTGAGCTAACGAATAATTCTTAGTTACTATCTTGTATCTGTTCCTGTCATTCTCAACCTGGCTACTCTCACGGGTTTCTGTGTCATCATCTGCGTCATCGGAGGACAATGTCTCTCTGCGGTCTCCGAGGGCGACCTGTCGACCGCCGTAGGCATCGTTCTCATCGGCGTTGCCGCCCTATTGATCTCTTTCTGCGGCTTCAACGTGCTGCACTTCTATGAAGGCTACGCGTGGATGCCGGCTCTGGTCGCCATCATCATCGCCGTGGGCTGTGGTGGAAATCAGCTGAAGGCCCAGGCGACCCCGGAGCCTGCGACTGCGGCTGGGGTTCTCAGCTTTGGTGGTGTCATTGCATCATACATGATCCCGTGGGCTTGTATCGCATCAGACTTGACGACGTACTTCGACCCCACGCCGCGTCTCTCATCGTAAGTCGCCATTATCCTCATAACCTATTTCCATGAACAGCCTTTACTGACCCGAACCAGCCACCGCATCTTCGCCTACAGCTTCCTCGGCCTCGTCGTGCCCACCATCCTCCTCATGACACTGGGCGCGGCCATCGGCGGCGCCATGGGCAACATTCCCGCCTGGCAGACCGGCTTCGACAACACTCTCGTCGGCGGCGTCCTCGGCGCCATGCTCGCGCCCGCCGGCGGCTTCGGCAAATTCATCCTCGTGGTGCTCGCCTTCACCCTGCTCGCCAACATCTCCGGCACCATGTACGCCATCACCCTCAACTTCCAGACCCTCATCCCGGCCTTCCGCATCCCGCGCTACATCTTCTCCATCATCGTCACCGCCATCATCATTCCCATCGCCATCAAGGCCGCCGGCGACTTCTTTCTGAGCCTGGAGAACTTTATCGCGCTCATCGGGTACTGGTCCGCCTCGTTCGTGGGCATTGTTGTCGCGGAGCACTTTGTGTTCAGGAAGGCTAACGCGAAGGCGTATGATGCGGATGTTTGGGACGTGCCGGCAAGGTTGCCCTGGGGCGCGGCGGCGATTTCGTCAGCGGTGCTGAGCTTTGGGTTGGTCGTGCCGTGTATCTCGCAGGTCTGGTTTACGGGACCTATTGCGGTGACGACGGGCGATATTGGGTTTGAGGTTGCCTTTTTCCTGAGCGCGCTGCTGTACGTGCCGTTGAGGTATGCTGAGAGGCGGTTTACCGGACGATGAAGATCGGTTATGCAACTGGAAAATGGACGCCAAAACACTAAAACGATTGTATAGGGTTGGACCAGGAGTACATCCTGATAACCGAAGGAAAGATAAAACCCAAAGGCTCAACTATGAATGAATGGGGGGAAGTGGGAGCCAGGATGACTGAATATTGTTGATACCCAATACTAGGAAGGACTAGAAAAAGGATTAATGCTTCAACATCATTTTCTTCAGAAGAGATTTGAACTACACACTGCATATCTTGATCTCACGCTGAATACATGGCTGTCACAAATCCTGAGGAGCAGTTCAACATTCCCTGTTTAGATGCTGTATCGGTAGCAGAACCAGATGTAGATGTAAAAACAACATCAGAGGCAGACTAATGGCAATTAAGTCCCGCTATACGAGGCGAAAAGATTAACGTCGTCGTGAACCTTTGCTTGTATCCGGCAGGGTGCCGGAGGTTTATTAAATCGCGACCACATAATGTCACTTTGGGAGTATTGGAAACCGCATATTGGTGTAACAACGGACGAGCGGAGATGTAAAGTCTGGTCAAATTGATTAGTTGGCTCAGTCATGTGACACAGCCAAGCTCTTTGTTCTTCTAGCGTGGTATTGAAGGGATTCGGGGGTCCGAGTTCCATATTTACCCGGCTTAGAACAAAGCGCGAGCCCTTCGTATCCAGGGGAACATGCGCACATACTGCCTAAATCAACGCCATGTAAGGAAATCGATTAGCGGGGTTGGGCTGGAGTTCGGTTTGCCCGTCAACGTATATAACTTCGGTGACGACTTCGATCAAATGCTTTCACACAGCGTTCCAGGCCAGCCCTGACCGCATGTCCCTTTTGACACTCACGCACTTCTGAAAGACGACAAACTAAAATGCTCCCCTTCAAGTTGTTGTCCGTGATTGCCCTGGTGGCAAGCGCAGCTGCGCAGAAAATCAAAATCAGTGAGCAACGTCGCAAGTCTAAATCCATCACAGTGCTGCTCTAACGTTTTCAAAGTGCCGTTGGGCGATTCGATCACTGAGATTACCTGCTGGCGGGCATATGTATGGGACATGCTCGTCAAAGAGAACCTTGCCGACAAAGTGCAGTTCGTGGGCTCCATGACGAACAACCCGCAAAACTGCCGGGCGCAGTCGGGCTCTTTTGACCTTCACCACGAGGGCCACTCCGGCTGGCTGTCGATCAACATCGCGAACCAGTACCTTCAGGGGTGGCTGGCCAGCAGCAAGCCTGACATTGTGCAGTACATGCTCGGGACGAATGATGTTGCCCAGGGCCGGACCACGAACGACATCATCGCGTCGTACACGAAGATGGTAGGCCTCATGAGGGCGTCGAACCCACGCATGAAGATTCTTGTGAGTTTCAGATCCTCTAGAGACTGGCCATAGCTCGCCGACTGACAGATGGCTAGGTCGACCTACTGATTCCGCTGTCTTTCAACGGTGGTGGCATTACCACGCTGAACCAACAAATCCCTGGCTGGGCGGCGCAGCAGAATTCGACGGACTCGCCAATCATGCTTGCTGACTGTTCAACGAAAGCTGGGTACACCGACTCGATGAACAGGGACGGTGTTCACCCGAATGACCAGGGCGATCAATTCATCGCGAGACAAGTTGGAACGTTGCTGATCAAGTACGTGAAAGATTTGTTGGCCGAGAGGAGTGCTTCGGCCAATTATTATCAAGTACACAGCCAGGAGAAACGGGTTTAGGAAAACGAGCAAGGATTGGAGGTTGAAAATACTGGAAATAAACACCACCTGTGGATTCGCAACCCCGAATAGCCCAAAAACGGTGATACCCTCACACTGGTTCAATGAAAGGTCTTACTCAGACTGGCAACTCACTCACGTCTCATCAAACAGGAGGAGCCAACGTTTGTTGAAAATGTTTTTTCAGTGCATTGTTCAAGCTGCATAGCTCCTTCCGTTTGTGCGCTTGAATCCGACCCATGTTCAAACCCCACAGTGAATTTCCGGCAAAGACTGACGGAAGACGGAAGATAATTTCGCTGGGTCGCACAGCGGAAAAATTCGCCAAATTGCGAAACCCGGCAAAATGACCCATCTGAGCAGGCGGTGAGACTCAGGGCCATCCCTTTTCATTTTCACCACCACAATTCTGCAGAGGGTTATCCTTGCGAGTCTTCACTCTCCCAAAACCCCCAACATCATGAACTCACAACAGCCGCCCGTTGTCCATGTTCCCCCTCCGCTCAGCCAGCCGGCCGTCGAGGAGGGGCCGCCCGTGAAGAAGAAGCGAGGCCCAAAACCCAAGCCTAAGCCCTATGTTGCTCCCAAACCGGTCCTGCGACATGAGCGTAGATACACTATCGAGAAGAAGCGGGAGGTTTTGATGTTCTTGGAGCATCACCGCGTCAAGAACCGCCCTGGCCAGCCCATCCGCCTTCGCGGCGGCGAAGAGCGTCTTGAAGGCGAGTATCGGCGGCCGACGCTGGACGAGGCGTCTGAGTGGTTCAAGATTCCCTACGGCTCAATCCACAACTGGTACAAGAACAAGGATACCATCTTCGACCCGTCTCTCAAGGGTCGGAGGACGCGTCGCAAGCGCGATGCGTCGGGCAAGCTCGTTGACCGAAACCAACCAGATGCACCACCTCCACCACCTCAATCTCAATCAGAGGGCGAGATGTCGCCTCAAGTCGAGTCGTCAACTCAGACTCAGACTCATCAGACTGAGGAGCCAGCAAACAGACCCGACCCGTCGTCAATCCAGCCTGGTCCGTTTAATATCACCCAGCAACCTCCAACACAACAACCGGGCCCCTCGACGGAGCCACCAAAGTCGCCAACCATGAGCATCCTGTCGCCTCGAACAGCGCTCCCAGACGCCCGCCCGTCGAATGCAACGGTAGCCGAGCAGCAGGCCCAGAGACCCACCGCCGGCGCGGAGAACCCGTCCAGACGCGAGGAGGACCAACGCGAGGAGCTGCGGCCCAGCAGCACGTCTCCGGCGGCCGGGGTCGACTCCGCGAGCAATGAAACCTCAACCGCACCCCGGACCGCAGAGGAGCAGCGCGCAAACACCGTTGAGCCAACGACGACGAAAGCTCCAAGTGAGGATGTGCAGGATGCTGCAACACCCCTCACTCGTACGACCCCACCGGCCGTTGGAGCTGCTGCCGGGGGCGTCTCACTGCAGGGTCTCCTCGCAGCTCAACCTCGAGAGCCTGGTAAATGAGAGTTGTGAGCGGCAATGGCGCGGGCTCGACCTCTTCCAACGGAAACCCGGTTGGGGGGTTCGGTCTTTCGTCGACATACATAATCAGACCGCTGACGCCGAAGTTTCGCTCTTTCATTTGCTCATCGCCAGCTCTTGTCTCTCACTCATCTCTGATTCATATTGATACCCCCAATTCTGTTCATCTTTGGCTTATACCACAACATCATCATGGCCGGCGTCGCACCAGGAAAGACCTTCACCCCCGGGCTGGACTTCAGCAAGCAGTCCTACAGCAACCTCGCCCAAAAAGTCGAGGCCGACGTCGCCCGCGCGCACGAGGTCATCACCGAGAAGCTGCCCCTCCTGTCCCAGCTCAATGCCCTCGTCTCCCTCACCTTCGGCGACCGCGCCCCCGTCTTCCTTGACGCCCGCGGCTCCGAGGCCAAGCTCCTCGACGCCTGCCCCGACGAGCCCGACACCAAGATCACCATCAAGCCCGAGTACATCGCCCAGTTCTACGAGGGCAAGCTCGAGCCGCGCTACGGCCTCTTCAAGGACGCCTTCTTCCACGAGGCCGCCATGCCCAAGGGCAACGTCCCCGTCGCCATCAAGTTCGCCGACCTGCTCACCCCCAATCCGCCCGTCCCGCCCAAGAAGGTCGTCCCCGGCGCCTTCGCCCGCCTGCCTGAGCCCACCGAGGATATCGAGCAGGTCAAGCGCGACGTCAAGGAGTTCGGCTACGGCCTCGTCAAGAACGCGCTCACCCCCGAGCAGGTCGCCATCCTGAAGAAGGCCACGCAGGAGCAGGCAGCCGGCGAGCGCAAGGCAGGCGTCTCCGCGGCGGACGGCGGGCCGAATGCCCCCAACCAGCGCATCTGGACCCTCGTCAACAAGGGCGAGGAGTTCCTTGACCTGCTAAACCACCCCCTGATTGACGAGATCGTCCCCTGGTTCCTCGGCGAGCACGCGCTCATCCACAGCTACAGCGCCAACATTGCGCGCCCAGGGAACGTGCCGATGCAGCTGCACACCGACCAGGTCGCCATCCAGCCGCCCGTCCGCGACATGGCCTTCGGCCTGAACATTATGTGGTACTTTGAAGACATCACCGAGAAGAACGGCGGCACTCGCGTGTTCCCTGCCTCTCACCTCGGCCAGATTGCGCCCGACGACCTCTTCACTGTCGACGGCACCATCGCCGCAGAGGGCCCGGCAGGAACTGCGCTCGTCTTCGACAGCCGTCTGTGGCACGCCACGGGCCCCAACCGCGAGGAGGCCGGCGAGCGCCCCGTCATTCTCATGTTCTTCATGCGCTCCTTCATCCGCCAGCAGGAGAACAACTTCCTGTCCCTGCGTAAGGATGTCGAGGCCAAGCTGTCCGACAGGATCAAGCGCATGCTCGGCTTCTACACGACGGGTGCCCTCGGTGGATTGGAGGGCGAGGTTCGCGAGGGCATCTTTGTCACGCGCAAGGATGATTGTGTTGGCACGGTGCGTGCGCCTCACGAGGGATGATTGCGCGGTGGATGAGTAATTGCACGTGTACATTAGAGCTTGGCAATCAAGAAGCGGAGTTGATGCAATTGTGAGTAATTCGTGGCCGTTAGAGCACCGTTGAACTTGAGCCGATCTTTCCCCAATTGATGCCTCTTCTTCAACCTGTCAGTCCAGCATCTGCATCCCGCAACGTCTAGACGTAATGAAGAGCCCGGCACACGAAATCCTTCGCTCCTTTCCTCCCCGAGTTATCCCATCTGTCTCCCGGCAGCCGCCCGCTCAAACACCCCTCGCTGAAGAAATGGAGCCCTCCAACCAGGTCCCCGGTCACTCCAGCCCTCGGGGAAGACGTCCGCGCGCGATCCCTGGCGGGATAAATGTGGATAACCCGTCAAAAAGGGTCCCAACAGGATTCGGAGTCGGCTTCGACCTCCGCACAACCACCCCCGCCTGCGTCTGAACCAACGACATCTCGTCAAAAAGTCATCTCATCTGCAGGGCAATCTTGTCGCCCAATAGCCGAGTTTCATATTATTACTCGTCACACTGGACACGCGGAAAAGGCACCCGGGCTGATCGGCCAGGCATTTACTCTTTCTGGATGTGAAAGGGTTGTTGGTCCTTCTTGCATCGGTATTCTTTCTGAAAAGGGTCGGAGCGCAATGAAGATGGCAGATCGGCGCTGTACGGGCGGGCCCGCTCCATCGTAACCGAGGAGGTACAGATACGGGACGCGCATGCTGGCTGTTCACGATGCTACGCTCCTTTCTTAGACGTAGGTACAACGGGAGAGCTTTTTTGAGCACAGCCCACAACACAACCCACAACAAGAGCGACATGGGCAAACATGCACTTGTTGGGCAACAGAGTAGACCGGCTTTCACAAAGAATCGATCCTGTAACTCAAAAGACATAGCAAGATAACTTCATCCAATCCAATAGAGATGGCAGTGGGGTTGTTTGACTACGAAGGTTACGCAAGAAGACTTTTACCAATTGGCCGGTTCAATTGCCGCTGAGGAATTTCTTCATCTCAACTTGTGCCGCAAAGCTGCCTGCGACTACTTGATGTGTTGTCTTTGCTTTACAGCACCGTTGCCTCTTTCAATGCATGGGCAAATGAGCTCGTTCCTGTTGGAACAGGGGTGAATGTTTGCTCGGTTGGAACCTCTCCACTCCATGTCCTCGCTTCCACGTCGATTTTGCACGGCCTCGATGGCAACCCAGAACCAATCGCACCCTTGGGACGTGGGGGCAAGTGCAGGGAAGTTGAAGTTCACTTCCAACAGAGCCGCAACCGAGACTTGCCTAGACAGACCTTTCTGAACAAAGTTCTCACCGGGGAGGCCTTCCGCCTTGGAAGCTCCGCTCATCCATCGGGATCCGACAGGGATATATCAGATGCTAGGGTGTTCCAACGGTGTACGACCTCGTTGAACTGTCCCGGGGAGAACAATCCTGTAGGCATGATATCCCTTCAGTCTGACCCATTCGCCGCCAACGACCTCTTGTATCCCCACCGCGAGTACCACAGGACGAAAGTGGCTCGCAGATCGTGGGATCTCAACTCCAAGGAACTGTTCCAACAGCACCCTGCTCTCCTTGTTGTCGCCCCCGTCCGTGTTCCGAAGAGGCAAGATCATGGATGGACTCACAATTTCCCAGGACCTCGGGATTTGAACAACTATCGGAAGCCATGATAACCTCACATCGTAACCATCAAAGCGGGACTCTTCTCCTTGATACTTCTGTTGGGACATGGATTAAGATCTTTCAACTCTAGCCCTTGGCATCTCCAAGAAACGTCGGTGAAGACGGCTATGGATCTCAGCCTGTTGTGGCTGGTAATGTTGCGCGTTCCCTGGACTGCAAGGATTCGGTGCCATGAAGCATGAAATAGCGAAATGACTCCTGGGATATTCAGAATGGCGGCCCTCGGGTTGTACTTGGTGGCGGGTTCAAACGGGAAGCCGTTGGCGATGGGACTCTGAGATGGCTGTTTGTCGATCGCATCTACCCACCTCAAACGCGAAGCTCGCGATGATGCTACTTCACGGTTTGCCCCTTTTTCGTTTTTGAGTACATTTCCAGTCATTCTTCGTGGATGATGTTGAGCGCCGTCCATGATAGCTGGTCTCCCCTTTTTTCCCTGTTCATTTGTTTCTCAATCCCGGGCATCAGGGCCTCGATCAAAATGGCTGCAAAACCGTTCGACGAGATGGAGGTGAACTGGATCACCCAGCCGGACCCAATCGGTGTGGCCACGCTGGGTGTGACCATTTGCCTCGGCGCCATCTCCCTGATCGTTGTCATCCTTCGTGTCTGGGCTCGTCAGAACACGGGCGCTCTTGGACTTGACGACTATCTCATGATAGTCGGGTTGGTAAGTTGAACTGTCTTGACACCACAAACTGCAGAAGCAATCTGACATCTGAAGGGGATTTTCCTGGCATGCTGCACCTTTACTTCCATCGCTGTTTATGCGGGTATGGGGACGAAAGATGCGCGTCTAGAGGAATGGAACTCTGTGGCAGGCATCAAGGTGAACATCCCTCAATCCATCACTCTCTGCAAACCGAAGTTAACCGTCTCGCAGTGGCTAGTCTTCTTCCAAATCACCTACGCCTGGAGTTTGCCGTTCATCAAAGCCAGCATCTGCTTCACCGTTTTCCGGATCACAAACAGGAAGAGGTACCGCGTCATTCTCTGGACTGCCATGATCGCGTCGATCCTCAGCACCACGATTGGTTTCATCGCAGTGGTAGCAGTCTGCCGGCCGGTCAGCTACACTTGGGACAAGTCTTTTGACGGGTCGTGCGCGCCGACCAATATCATCACCAGCATCAGCTACCTGATCTCGGTTATGGCGATCATAACTGACTGGACCTGCGCGATTGTGCCGACTGTGGTTGTGTGTGGACTACAGATGAAGTCGAGAGTGAAGGCTTCTGTGTGTGCGGTTCTTGCTTTGGGTGCCATGTAGGTTTTGGAAGCTTGGCGACATCATCTTACTTGCTGATAAGAGTACAGTGCGAGCGCCGCCACCATCATTCGCCTGCCGTACCTGCAATACTACAACGTTGTCGAAGATTACTTGCGTAGGTATCCAGCCACCCCATAGATAACTAATGCTAATCAACATTTCTGGTGCAGACAATATTGCCAACATCGTCCTCTGGTCAATCTTCGAATGCGGCATCGGCATTATCGCAGGCTCACTGCCATCCCTCCGACGACTCCTCAAGTTCTGGCTCGACAAGTCTTCGAAGGGCTCGTATAACAACACCGGGTCGAATCCTCTGCACGGAGACTCCGGATACCAAGGCAGCAATGGCGTCAAGTTGAACAACCTCAGCGGAAGAGCCATGACGGTGTCTAACTGTCAGACTGGCAACCGAGATAACTGGGTACAGCTTGACGATGATGACAACAGCCAGAAGCACATCATCATGAAGACGCAGGAGGTTTCGGTTCGGATCGAGATGGATCACCACAAAAGACATCGATGAGATCTTGGACGTAGAAAGCAATGCAAGGATGGAATTGCCTAGCCTTAGGATTCGAGTCGCAGATACGTGAACCATTGCACGACATTGGAAGGCGCAGATCGGTATCAGCTTAGTAAAACTTATTTTGTCTATCCCGCTCTATTGTCTATGTACTTTGTCTCTGCAGCGAAGTTTGTACAAATGAAAAAGGAGAAGTCTGTCGTAACAAAAATCCGTATTCCCAGTCTTTGCGCCCACAACATTATCGTTAGCACCATTCGTCCCTGACAACTTCCAATCATGGATGAAGTCAACCGCTTTGCGTCTGTGTTCATTCACATGTTCACACTCGCCAAGTAGGCCTTCGCAATCTCGTAGGCGGACTTGAGGCTGGCGCACGTCTGCGCCTGACGAGCTTGCAGCTGGCTCACAGGAGTATCCAGGACAGGTGTGTCCTTTCCAGGTGTTGCTTTTGCGGGCGTCTCCTTGACTGGCGCGTCCTTGACTGGGACGTCGTTGGTGGGAGTATCCTTACTAGGAGTGTCTTTGACAGGTGTGTCGGTAACTGGAGCCTTTTGGGCGGGAACGTCATGAGCAGGTGTCTCCTGCACCGGTGTGTCCTCAACTGGTGTTCCGTCAAGAGGTGTAGTAGAGGTAGTAGGGACAGGCGTGCCATCGACTGGAGTTGTGCTATCGACCGTCGTGCCATCAGTGGAGGTGCCGTCAGCAGAAGTTCCGTCCGTAAGTGTACCATCGGTAGAGGTGCCGTCGGTGGTGGTTCCATCAACAGGCGTGCTGTCAACCGGAGTGTCCATCGTGGTTTCCGTACCGGTGGTAGAGGGAAATGGAGTCATTGGGAAGGGTGACATTGGGAATCCAGCGGCTGGGAAAGGGTTGATAGCGATGGGCATTCCTGATCCTCCAACTCCTCCCAGGCGTCCATTCGTTCCATCGGTAGAAACTTGGTCATCAGGACCCTGTCGCATGGCACCGGGCTGCTGTCCAGGAGTGCCATCGACATCGGGCTTGATGCTGGGAGCTGCCTGAGACGGAGTCTTGTCGACAGGTGTCTTGTTAACAGGGGTCGTGTCCCCAGGAACGTTGTCGGGAGTCTTGTCGACAACAGGAGTCTTCATCGCCGGGGTGTTGTCCATAGGACTCTTGTCGGCAGGAAGGCCCTGGTTAATAGGAGGAGCCGGTGTAGGATCGAGGTCAGGCATCTTTCTTCCCGGACCTGACTTGACCGGAGACTGAGGAGCTGAGCCGAAGGGGGATGTCTTTGGGCCCTTCTTGAACGGATTGGATCTGAAGACCTACCAAAAGATGTCAGCATACTGCCCAAATACTGAGTACGGGGAGGGCCCCCTACGTTGGAAATAGACTTTGCCCCCTTGATGCCCTTAAGAGCTCCAAAGCCGGATTTGAGAGATCCGAGACCAAAACCAAACCGACGCTTGAATATGTGAACACTCTTCTGAAGCTGATCCTCGCAGCCGCCGTCATTCTCGAGGAGGCCTGCAAGCTGAAACTGCACACCTCCAGCAACGGCGGCACTGTAGACCTTCTCGTTGAACTCCTTATTGAGCTCCTCCTCACCGAACTTGCCGTTCTCGTAGGCCTTCCAAGATACGATCTGCTCGAACTTGATACCTCCCAGAGCAGCGTATTCACGCTCGTCGTCTAAGGGGTTATGCTTGCCCAAGGTGCCTGTGCTGTCAATCATGTTGGCGGCAACGTGAATCTTGTAAACATAGCCGGTAGTCGTCATGGTGATGAAGCGTGCGGCAACGTCGAGAGAGGATGAGGTAAAGACGTAGCCATAATCATCACGAGCGCTACCGTCTACAACGGCTTCTGCGTGATTGAGGAGACTGGTATCCGGAGCGATGGCACCAAACGCGATTTGACCCTTGGGGAGAAAGCCACCCGCTTTCTGGATCTCAGCTGGTGATCTGAAGTCCCCGCGATACACATAGACGAGTGATGTAGGAGCTCCGGCGCAAATAAGAGACCAAAGATTGTTCACGAGGAAGAAGAGATGAATGAGTGGCTGGTTTCCAAACATCCTGAATGACTTTGAAAGAATGTGAGGTAGTAAAGAGTGGAAGGTATCCAGAGGCCACCATAGAATGAGTAAGAAGGAATGGGATGATTTCGTTGGTATAATGTGACTGAATTAGAGGAGAATGACTATCGCATTTATACTTGTGGACGAAAGCTAGGAACGACAGCATCTCCGAACATCCGAGATCGCTATCCTGTCGGTGCTGTTGGCGGTAGTTGAGATCTGACATATATGCACCTCTGAAGACAATTTAGTCAATAGATGAATAGCTCGGGGTTCGCGAACCATGGTCCATGGCCTCTATGGAGTTCCATGTGAATTTCATGTGACCATGAATTATCGCGATGTCTTGGCCTTGAACGCTGATGATGTCAACCACATCAGTGTGCCCGAGTTCTGCTTTGCGGGACATCTTTCGCGCGAACCCGGGCTCTTCGAATCATTCTCGACGAGTGTAGAGTATATGTTTTCTAAAACTTCTTGGCCACTTACTCTATCGCCTACAAGCTAAGCCTGTGCCAATCCAAAAGTCGGCTGCGACTTCCGGTTCTCTGGAGCGAGACTTGCCTTTCTAAGCGTCAACAACTTCAGATTTGAGCATATGGTACGAGAATCGATGGACGAATTCTTGGCATTACGCTAAACACCGCCTCAGTGCCTCTACATACGGTGGGTGTGATAACAGCCTCTTCATTTCTTTGTCCTAAGAGCTGGGTGCAATTCTTATGAACACTGGGCAGAATATCCACTGACCTTCTGTGGTGACTCCAGAAATAGCATACTAGATCGACCTGGGGTTGACAGGACGGAATAAGCAGTATGAACGGTTCCCGCGGGCTCGGTTCATCCGGCAGAGGACCCTTGCGGGGCCAAAAGGTGCCTGGCAGGGTAACTAGGATTTAGCTTAGCGAGCTACCTGTCGTATTGAACTGACATGGCCGTAGGACGAATAATTCCCCGATTTTCAACCTGCATCCAACCTTTTTGATCCTTCATTTCCTCGCGCTCCAATGTCGTCATGTCCAATGTTAAGTCAACTGGATGTCACATCATGCAAAGATGCTTCCTAGATAGTCACAGACTTCCAGTCCGAACGGTTGCAAACCCTGTTGGTTATCTGGGAGGGGATGCGGCATACATATAGCTCGACGCGGAAGCCCTTTGCCCTATGCAGGGACGTGCCGGCGATTAAACAGTACACCACCACCACCCTGTTGGTTATCGCTGTTCCTCGGAGCCAGGCGACGTACCCACATCGGTTCGCTGCGGCGGGAGCTACGTGTAGAGAGGCGATGAACAGTCCCTAATTATAACCAAAACGATATCGAGAGGGGATGCAAGAATTGAAGATAGTGTGGTCACAGACATTACGTGGGGGCAGGGAGAGGAGTCCACCTCTGCGACAGGAGGCGAAGTCGATGGTAATTAAGGTTCGCAGGGATGCCCTTGATTGTCAGCTGAGTCCGCCGTAGCAAGTTCAGACACTCATCCACCAGGATCAACACTAGCGTGGGCCTTTTTTTGCGCGAGGTCGTAGCTTCGGTGAGATCTTCGCTCTTAAGCAATTTGGTTCCTCGTTGGGATTACGAGACTGCGTGTGTTCAAAGTTGAAATGCTGCGTATCTAGTAGTGATGAGAGAGCGAGATGCCAGCTGCACCGTTTAGGTTAGAGCAGAACAAATTGCTTCAACCCTGATCTTCAGCAGGTAGCAAACCAACAAAACTATGTATCTGCATACTAAGTCAAATATTGTAAGGAGCATGATCCCTTAATGGTTTGACCGGGCCAGATTTGGTCCAGACCTCAACAATGAGTGAGGACATTCATAGCCAGATCTTCAGGAGCTGGCGCAGCGCACGGTTCTCGGTTCTTTCGGGAAATTTAAGGTTTGAGGGAGGGCCCAGAAATAAAGAAAGCCCACTGTGCCAAGCATTGCATATTACAACGACGGCTTGAGCCGAGCATCTTCCACAAATATTGAGCGAATGTTGTGACGCATCTTCGATTACGAACCCTGGAAGTTCCAGAGCTCCCAATGTAGGTCAGTCTCTGACGTTAAGCACTCAATGACTTGGCGGCTGTAGCTGTGTATCATTCTCACCAAATAAGTAGTCTAAGAGGCTCAAAATCCCTCCTGAGACATAATTATCAACTTTTGATGTGCGCCTTCATTCTGTGATGAGATGAGTAATGGAAATCACCCGAGAATCATGATGAACACTATATTCAATGCAATCATCGACCAATGGGCATCTTTGTCGGGGGTTTCTTCGGTGTTGTAATCCCCTACATTTGCGGACATTTTTTGTTTTCTCTTCACTTCTTCGTCCATGACGAAGGAGCTAGCAGCCCCGTGGGAATTTTATTGCGCAGCAGAATGTCGAAGACGCCCGATCGGCCTTTGAGCACAAGGTGTTTCATTCGCTTGGGGATATTGTGGCCTTTGTTGACAGCAAGCTTGGTTGGAATGGCGACGGAGAGTACGATGGCTGTTTTGCGGGTTCTTCCAACATCAGCATTTGCGTAAGGCGTGGAGATACGGACGAGCGGGTGCTTATTCGATTCTGCTCCGTCACCAAACACGCTCCCTGGCGAGGTGAAAAAGTCAAGAACGAGGTTATGACGATGGAGTTCCTCCGAGAGGTAATTACTATCCCCATTCTACCAATCAACACCTTGGGCCTTACCGAGGAAAGCCTGCGACAAATTGGCCCATTCACATTCATGGAGCACATGAGAGGGCGCGACTTGAGTGAGTTTCTACAGAAGCCGACCGAGGATGGAGTGGGGGGGTTTATCCTGGATCCAAACATCGAAGACCGAAAACTGGACATCATTTATTACCAGATTGCAGAATTCCTGGTGGACATATCCGACCTTCAATTCTCGAAATTTGGCTCGATTTCACAATAAACTCTGGACGGACAATGGGGTGTGACTGGATGGCCTCTCAGGTACGACATGAACGATGCAGTCACCGCTGGAAATTGCCCAGAGAACCACTTCGATCTAATTAACAGGTTTGATCGAGCAGCCTTGGTGGCTCTTGCTTCGCCGTCCTATAACCCTGCTTGAAACAACAACCGTGGAAGAGTTGTTTAACCTGTTCATCCCCCCAAATAAAACCAGTTCCTTCGAGCTGTTGAACGGGTCGAGGCCCAAAGTGGCATGCGGTCCGGTAACGACTGTCTGTTGGTCAGAGTACAGGAGTCTCGGGATAGTGGGACGTTTTAGTTCAATCTTGCATCAAGTTACTGCTTGCTTTTTACGGGAGACAAGTCCAATCTGAGGGACGGTAACAGTGTACATTGGTTAGATTAGACATGTAGGCCTGCGCTACACGACGTATGTGACGTCGAAAAATAGAACGACAACGACAAGAAAAGTTACTGCTTTGACATTGACAAGATATACTGGTAAAGGCTCCGTGGCCAAGGCATGGGCGAGGCATCGGTGGATCCAAAGACCGTCACGGAAAAAGACAGGTTTATCAAAAATGAAGATGAATCAATTTAGTCACTATCGTACAGAAAGGCGAAACAACGCTCGGCGTTCCCCAAACAGTTGCGACGCCATCATCTCCAGCGCGTCGTACACTCGAGTCATATTGATAAAGCCAGTTCACAAAGTACAATTTCCATTTTGACTGTGAGTCTCGTGGAAGTCCGCTTTCCATATTTGCGTTATCATTATCGACTCCATGGTTACATAACATCATGACAATGAGTAACTAGTAGCCTTGAAAACAATGGTTCCAGAGTTATTGAACTACAGAAGAATTTGAAACAGCAAAAACTTCAAATTCTATTGGCAACGTATTGACATGAGTGGTTTGGCACTTCCGTTGACCTCAAGATGCATGGTACCTTAAGCTTTCCGTCGAGCTTATCTGCCGATACAGTTACCCTATTGGACTAGAATCCAGATCTAAAACAAATTTCAAATCCTGTGAAAAGGCGTTAGTGCTGTCATTTCCAGGGATCAATGGGCATCTCGTACCTCTAGCTTTCCGTCTAGTTCCTCTGCTGCGCCAACATTAAACATGAATTTGGCAACGCTCTTCATCTTCTTTTGGAGGTGCGTGATATTCTAGATTGTGTCAGCGTCTTTTATACTCTCCACACTGGCATCTTTCAATTCTTTCGATAGCCTACCTGCTCAACAGTACGCTGCACGACGTACCGCAGGACAGTGACCTCCCGTGTCTGGCCCATCCGTAGAGCTCGTGCGATGGCTTGCTCTTCTACAGAAGGGTTCCACTGAGGCTCCACTATGTGTACATAGTTAGCAGCCGTGAGGTTCAATCTATTTGGCGGTCAGCGCGTCCCCGAATGTCCCATTTGGACTTACCCTACAGCCCCCGTTCCAATCGACATCAACAGCACGAAAATGCTTGTATCCTCTCGAAATTGCCGAAGCCGTTGTGACCTTTCTGTGTAACCCGTTCTCCCGTCCACTTGCACGTGACTCGCTCCTACATTATCAAGGGACTTGGAGAGGAGGTCTAGCGTAGATGTCCAGTATGAGAATACAATGCTTGGGGGTCTGTCAGTTCTCAAGACTCGGCGGGCTCTACTTTAAGTGGTCCACGCGAGAAACTCACTGCTTCGATGTACAGTTACTCGTTATAATCCTCTCTATTACTGCAGAAAGCTTTGCCGAGTACTTATTTGAACTTTCTTCGGACACTGGAGATAGTTCTGACATCGGTGAGTAACCGCCCTGATAAGAATCAAGATTTGGTCCAGGGCTGGAAATCTGAAGGGGTCTACCGCAATCCGGACAGAATTGGAAATCTGTCAATAGCAGTTCTGTATCTTTGTCATTAGATGTAGAACAGTTCTCACACTCTGTTTCATTTGTTTGAGCGATTCTCAAGTGCCTCTGGTAAGTAGAAACGTTCGAATATGTTCCACTGTTGCAGAGCATTCGCATATCGAGGATTGCGCGGAACAGAATATTATACTTCTTTAGGCTCTTGCCTTTGTTCACCTTGCGATCAATCTCGCGTTTGGTATCACGTAGAACTCGATCGTAGAGATGTCTTTCTGCGATAGACAAACTGACTAGGACCGTTTCTTCAACCGAGGCGGGTAGCTGAAGCAATTTCTCAGTTCTTCGGATGCAAACCGCCCTAAGCCATGAGCGGAGAGGCTTTGAAAAGTCCTTCCCCCCCTGTGAGAGAGGATCCAGAACAGCCTTTTGGAACGATGCCTTGGTTGAGATAGGCCGTAGTTGGAGGAAAGCCGCCAGAGCAGCAATATCATCGAGCTTGTTCTGGACTGGTGTTCCGGTAAGACACCATCGGTTGCGGGCCGATAAAGTAGCGACAGACTTAAATTGTTTGGATGCTGCGTTCCGTATCCAATGAGCTGTACTTCGTCAGACCTCTGTACATCGCCAATAGTCGCACTCTTTTCGTATCTGACCTTCATCGAGAACAATTCGAAACCAACTTAATCGCCGCAGAGTATTCTTGCCCTTCTCCTCGGCCATAATGGTGGCATAGGTTGTCAGAACAATATTGGCGGACGCAAGATCACTAAGTTTGTGAACACGTTTTGAACTATGAAATGTAATTGTGTTGAAAGTCCCCGGCTCGAAGTGACTGTTTGTGGTAAGGTTCGACAACTAGCAATGCACACTTATTTGACGTACCATTCAATTTCCGACCGCCAATTATCTAGGAGCTCTTCTCCATGAAATCAGCGCTTCCTTCAAGGCCTTAAGCATGTGGGTTAACTCACGCGCAGATGAGACGACGATCAAGGTGGCCTTTGTACGAAGGCTTGGCTTGTCGTTTTTACTAATCGGGCGGTCAAACTTTTGAAATACTTCAGCGTCGGGTATGGATCGTAAAATGGACGCTAGCACCGTAAGTGTCTTTCCCAAGCCCATGACATCTGCAATTATGCCACCGCAACGCACGGGTAGCAATTCTTTGTCATCAAGGCTGGGACTTGATTAGAAAATGTTCCGAAATTGTTTCGCGAGACGCACCTCGACATGGACTGCACTTGCTCATATTGAGCTTCTCTCCGTCTGATGAAGGAGACCCCTCCTTCCTGGTGCCTATCATTGTCTTGTTAGGATAATGGCTTGCAAAATTCTTATGCAGACTGACGGCTTGAGCTGTGAACGCAGCCCTTTCAGTTGGCAGTAGTCAATCTTAACATTGTCCGCTCCTTCTGTGAGGCACTCAAGGATGTTTGAGATCTCATCTGAGATTTTGGCACGTTGTGCCGATGGCGAATTGTTCGTTATGCCGACGAGAGCTTTCATATCTGCCTCATCTTCCGAGAACTCAAAGTACTGCGGATTGTGATATTCCGTCTCTCGTGGCAGAGCTTTTGGGTGTTGCAGGAATGCCGAGGAGGCAGACAATCTATTTCCGACCTCATCTGCAACCGATCGTAGGCCGTAGACGTTGATGGAAACGTCGATAGGTTCTGGACTCACTGCCACCGCTTTTTTCCGCTTTCTTACTGCCGCTACTTCCACCACGGCCTTGAATCGTACAGAGTGAACGTCAAAGATGGACTGCAACTGCTTGCTGGATTGAGTGTCAAGCACCGCGAAATCTTCCGAATCGCCTGGCCAGCAAATAGCATGGTAGCTCCCCTGTCTTAGTATGTCGAAAAGAAAGAATCCCTCGCAGCCGGGACACTCTGCGTGGCTGCGTTTGTCGAAAGCTTTCTGGGTGGAACCAGGTAGTGCGGCTCTATCGTACAACTGCCGATCATGAGTTGAGCTTTTATGGAACGTAATGTCAAGTGCGAGGTGGATCAGACTCACTGCGCCGAAACAAACTTCATCCAGTACCCCTGGCTCGGTATCGCCGTAGTGGAATGCATCGTCGAAAGACCTTTGCATGGCGATGTTTACGTTTCAAGGGAATCAGAAATCTTGTTGATGAATGAAGCTGAGATATTATTTTCGTCAGAACACGAGATCAGGTTAGCCGCCCATTTATCGACTCAGCCCTGGCCTGGTCTGGCTTGTTGCGGCCCGGGTCGCCACGGCCAGCACAGGTCTGCGGCGCAGTCGCCAATCCTTGACCCCTTGTTCCACTTCACTACCAACCATTTGTCAGTTGCCTTGCTGTGAACCTGCGGGCACTTTGCGAGGCGTACTTATCGGTCGCCTAGCCTGACTGCTGTCTGCTGCAAGGGTGCCTCGGCGTAATGCATATGACCCCTCGCTCACCCCCTCTTTCTTTGTGAATAACCCGGCGCCTTCTTTTTCTCCGCGGACTTGATTGCTAAAACCCAGTATTTCAACGTATTTACATGTCCAGGGCTCTGAGGATGTCCGCGACACACTGGACATGGATCCGACCGCGCAAATAAAGTCAGGACTTCGGCGCGCTGCTGAAAAGTTCACTAGATCCGTGCCTCCACGCCTATCGAGTCAATTCACTGGAGACGCTGCTAGCCTCCCATCTCTCAAAGATGAAATCAGGGCCATTCAAACCGAACTCGGAGCTAAAGGATCAATGCGCAACATGCCGCGTCTGAAGAAGTTCATTGAAGCTATGATTCAATTTGGTTTGACCATTGAGGTCTTCGTTAATGCGAACGACTTCGTTTGTTTTATATGGGTAAGTATGCTGGCTTTTGGCCTTTTGATGGATGTATATGAATAGTGACTGTGATACGATAGGGTCCAATGAAGTTCCTGCTCGTCGTGAGTGCCTCTCTCAGGAACAGCAACGCCGGTCTCTAATTGAATTAGACCGCAAAGAATCACCTTGACACTTTCGATAAGCTGCTGGATATGTATGCTCAGATTGGAGACGCAATTCCAGGCCACTTATTCCATAAAAACACTTTCGAGCAACATCCGACACTGAAATTGGTTCTCCAAGATTATTATTCGGACATCTTGGAGTTCCACCAGGCGGCTCTCAGTGTTCTCATCCGGCCTAGTATGTCCTTGCCTTGAACTGTAAGCATATGGAAGAGGGCAGAGCTGATCCCCACAAAAGCATGGAGGGACTTGTTCCATGCCACATGGAAAACATTTGACACACGATTTGGCCCAATCATACAGAGCCTGAGACGTCGACAAGAGTTGTTGCAAAGCGAAACGGTTTATGCTTCTCTTGAACAAGTCCACGTGATACGAAAAGAAATCGCCAACATGCACGAAGAAAATACAAGGGCAGCTGAAAAGCATGCGCAGGAGGAACATCAATCTAGGATGTCTCTCATTAAGAATAGGCTGTGCGCCACAGAATATTCAGCGGATCAGGAGGCCGCAGCTCAAGCAAGAAAGGAATCAGGTGCTGGTGAGTGGCTTTTTAAGGAACCACAGTACGTGTCTTGGTCAGACATAAATACCATGAACCACTCGGTTCTCTATATCCATGGTATACCTGGAGCTGGTAGGTGACTTTCGTAATCCTTCGAAAGAACATGAATGTCGGCTGATAATCCTAATCGCGTGTAGGGAAAACAGTACTTGTGTCTTCGGTCATCAGCCGGCTTCTCGAGCTCTATGCCTTCAAGCAGTCAACGCCATATTCTGTGGCGTATTTCTACTTCAAACATGGAAACGCAGAAAAGAACAGTCATGAAAGCTTCTTGAGAGCAATTTTGACTCAACTCCTCGATCAAGATACAACAGCTTCGCAGGACTTCCATGAAGAGTTGTCAAATCAAGACAAGAAGAAAATTGGATCGCGAAAAAGTCTCGAAAGCCTGACGAAGAAAGCGCTCGAAGAGTATCGCGTTTCATTTCTAGTCCTTGATGGATTGGATGAATGTGATCAGATGCATGCAAAAGCCACGGTTTCGTGGCTGCTTTCTCTTTGTGATGACGACAGATATAAAGGCAAGACCACTTTGCGCATGATTTTCTCCAGCCAAAGAAACGGCGTTCTTGACAAGCTACTACTTAACTCGTATCCAGCAATCTGTCTCGAGTCCTCGCAGCACACCTCTGATGTCGAGGAATACTGTGTGCAATATGGGTCGAAAATCCAACAGAAGTTTGATCTCGACCGGGACTTAGAAACAAAAATTGTCTCGTTGGTCATACGGGGGGCACGTGGTAAGCTGGATGTTTTGCGCTAAACTTGAGGCAAGCAGGGTTTTGCTGATGAATCATAGGGATGTTTCTCTACGCTCGAGTTGTCCTGGAATATCTCTACCGCCAGGTGAGCTTGGGAAAGCTGAAGAAGGCGATCAAGCCCGACGTTTTCCCGGAGAAACTTGAAAATGCGTAAGATCTAGTCATTTCCTGGTTCAACTCATACATGAGCTGACGCATACTACCTTAGATACGAAAGAATTGTCACTAGCATCTTCGAGTCAGAACATGAATCCGAGAGGGAGGCTGCCAAGAAGATCATTGCCCTCGTTGTTACCGCAAAACGAGACCTAAAATGGCGAGAGATTCAGTCATTTTTCTGCATCGACAGCGACGAGTGGATCTTAGACCCCGAAGAGCGTTTGCAACTCACCGCCAAAGAACTTTGCGGTTCGCTTGTGGATTTGCACCCATGTGATGGACGAACGAGCCAATCAGAGCAAGTCGTGCGAATTGTTCACTACTCTGCACAAATGTTAGAACCGAAGAACATACAAGGTACCTGAGGCTAATGAAATTCCATAGGTATCTGCTCGAGAAGAAAATTGTTGACATTCGCTTGGAGAACGCGCGACTCTTGTCGTTCTGCACCGAATACCTTGCTTCGCCACCCTTCTCCCAGACCTGTCGTGCAGAAGAAGTATGTTTGCATGCTAGACAGGCATACTACTCTTTGCAAGACTACGCCGTTGCGTATTGGTACGACCATCTTCAAGCACTCAGAGACGCACTCAAAGACAAATCGACCGGAGGCAGACTAAATGATTCTGAACTTATGGAAGAGGTCCGGAGAGCATCACATTCAACACAATTCTTTCTGGAAGACTACGTCAATTCAATGGCGAAAAGAGAGAAAAATGATTCTCTTACTCCGGAGATAATACTTAATAGCCTCCCAAGAGACGACACGGAACGAACGACGCTTCTAGACATTGAGCAACGGACGTCCTGGATTCGACAAAACATTGAGAGCTTGGATGATCTCACATTTGCGGAACATGTGGTTTTAGATGACCTCTATGGCATTATCCCTGTCTACAAGTGCCCCAAGCCTGTTTGCTCAATGTTTTCCGAAGGTTTCGACACAACTCATAAGAGAGCGCAACATATCAATCGCCATGACAGACGATTTCTCTGCAATTTTCAGTCCTGCTTTGGACAGTCCTTCGGCTATGTTTCACAAGCCGGTCTCAAGGACCATGTAAAGGACTATCACGAGGACCCACCAGTATTCTTACAGTTTCCACAGAAGGAGAGACGCAGTCGACCGGAGTATGACAAAGACAATCTTCTTCAGGTAGTGAGATTCGAAGACATTGACCGTGTTATGGAACTGCTTGATGGAGGTGCTGACATAAACGCTGTGGAAGGAGGGAAGGACGACTACCACACTCCTTTATGGATAGCCGTGGATCGCAGAAACTACAAATTATGCGAACTGCTAATAGACAGAGGCGCAAACCTTGGCAAGCCGGCTTCATACCAGCCAAAGCAGACGAAGACCATCAAGGCACACGAAATGCCTCCGTTTACACCGCTGGCTCATGCCTGTGCGAAGGGAAATATCAAAATAGCCGACTTGATTCTCCAGGCATATGCCAAGTCGATCACTTTTGCTGACTCCAGCATCAGAATCGCTCTGATGAAAGCGGTCGTGCAGGGTCATTTGGAAATTGTGCAACTACTCACGAGCTTCTACGACTTTTCTCACGAGAAAGACATCGAAAACGGACCGGATGATCCATTAGTAGAGGCTTGTGAGCGGCACAATCCCTCCATGGTGGAGTTTCTTTCCCAAAACGGCTTCAAGTTCAAACATGACGTTGACTACGTTGCGAAATGTTTGCCGTCTCCAATGCGCTTCTTGAAAAATGCAGAGGAACGATGGCATAGGGTTGAGTTAACGCTCAAAGTTCTGCTCAAGACTGCCAAACCCACCATCACATCATTCACCGGGATTTGGAGAGCAATAGATTATCAGCGACCCTCAATCGCCCTCCTGCTGTTGTCTTACCCGGAGACGAATCTGGCCGCCGATGGCTTGAGCATTTTGAGACGCAAAGCAGAGCAACAAGGGTACAAAGATATTGTCAAGCTCACGGACAGACTCCTTGCCTCAAAGGGTTCAGAGGTGAATTCTCCTCCCCATAGAACAAAGATCCTAGACTTATAGACCTTAGCAACCACATAGTATCTCGATTAGAAAGTTATACGACCAGTTTTAGTAAATGAGCGGCGGGGTGGTTCCTTTTGTAGCATTAAGACACTGATTAGTTTCTTCGGTGTGCTCATATCCTGGTCTCGTTGCCTTTCGCACCGGCCCAAAACTTCTTTAGGTATCATACGAAATCGTGATCAAGATTGTTTGATGCTCGAAGGCGAATCAAGTTAATTTATAGTACATCACAATAGAGAAACAAGGAAATGAGGCAAACCCCAATATATTGAAATCTACCCGCCCCATCATTACCCCCCTCCCCTCACCTCCAAATGAAAACTCAGAAGGGGGAAAAGGATACATACACGATTACGCTTTACAGATATGGGTTAGAGAGATGGATAGACCACGCACCGCGATATACAGTGACTGGCCCATCCATCTCCAACCCATATCTGTAAAGCGTAATCGCATATATCCTTCCCCCCTTCCCTCAGTTTTACCACAAATCTCCATCGCCCGAGACTCGTTAAACACCACCACTACCACCACCAAGGAAAAAGTCGGAAGCCCTTCAACACCTATAACAGCATAGAATGAAAAACAAAGTCATACCATCTACATGTACCCAATAATACACATTTCGCAAAGGAGCCATGCAGCAGTGCCATTACGCCGCGTCTTCTCTCTTTTTCGTGGGGAACATTTATCTCACTCTTCTCCTTTGATCATCATCAATCCGTCTTTTCGTCCCGGCTCGCTTCTGAAAATGAACTCTCAACACCATATAAAACCCCCTCAAACCATTGGAAAAGTGGAATTTTTGTCCACGTTTTCTTTCTGAACTCAAGTTCGCGCGCTGGCCAATCTTTATCAAACGAGCAAGCAATTCTATTACACCTCCTCGCCGGCGACTGACTCGTAGCCACCCGCTCTGCGTCGTCCCCGGCTCATGTTCATGAGAGATGGGCTCTCGTACATCGCCGTGTAGTTGATGGGCTCGCCAGCCAGCATAGCTGAACCGTTCTCGCGAGGACCAAAGGTGGGCGCGGGATCGCACCAGAAGTCGCGGCAGTTGGCCATGCAGCCGTTGGAGTACGGGTTCTTCTTTCTGCGCTTGTTGCCGGTGGCGGCGCCACGACCGCGGATGGTCTCGATGAAGGGGTCGACACCGAGAAGACGGGCCCATTGCTGGAGGCGACCGCCCTTGTGCTTGTGGGCGTGGCCATGGCCATGGGTCTCGGGGGTTGCGAGGGAGGGGTGGTTCGGGTCGAGGGGGGTGCCGGTTGAGGTGAAGGCGGAGGTGACGGAGCCGTCCTGGATACCGAACATGTTCTCATAGGTAGTCATCGCGCGGGAGACTTGAACGAACTGAACGAAGAGCAGCATGCCAACCCAGGTGAGTTGGAGGGAGACCCAGACGGTGAGGATCGCGGTGTAGCCATCGGCGTTGACGACCTTGCAGAGGCCAGGGCTGAGGAAGTTGCAGCTGTCGGAAGCCTTGGCTGAGATGTCGGAAAGGTCTGTGCGAGAGTTAGATGGCGGATCTGAGGGTGAGACATGAGCCACTTACAGTAGTAGACAAGGAAGTCAAAGGAGATGATGCCCAAAGTCAAGCTGATGAGGTACAAGAAGAAGTGGCGGTGGTTGTTGACACCGACGCAATTGTAGACCCAAGGGCAATGACTAGCGAGGTTAGCAAAGAGCTTCATCTTGAAATACGGGGTAAACTTACTGGTCGTGCTTCGCAACACACTTCTGGCAACGCTTGCAGTGCTTGCTGCGGAGAGGGGTCCTGATCATGCACGTAACACAGAAGTTGGACTCGTCAAACTTCCACAGCTTAAGCAGCTCATCAATGACGGCCTTCTGCTCGGCGATGCCATTCATCTTGGGGACGAAGCCGGGGTCGTAGCGCATAGCGGCGGCATAGAAGTAGGCAGTAAGGGCGAGGAAAGTTCCAAAGAGCAAGTTCAACCACCAGTGAGACTGAGTGGCGGCAGATCCAGTGGTGCCAGGCAAGACGGTCGTCAGCCATCTAAGGCCAGTCCAAAACACGGAAGCGGCAAAGATACCTGCCAACCAGGGCTACAATCGTCAGCATTAATCTCGCATGGGAGACCGAAGACACTCACAGTCTTATGGAAGTGCTTCATATCAGGCGGCGCAAACTCAATGACCTGTTGCGCGCACCATTGGATGCTGTATCCCACTATCACCGCGAAGAACACGCCCGCATACACCGGCATGCTCCCCAGTATGGTGATGATAGACCACACCAGCACGAACGGCCAGAGGAACAGGAACTTGGTGACGAATCCCCTCTTATCCTGGCGGAGGAAGCGCGCACCAGGGAAATGCGGCTCAACCGGCTGCGCATCCTCGTCGTAACCACACTCCTTCAAGGCGCGGTGCCACGCGTTGGTCGTGTTAAGCTCCTTCGCCGTCACGGCAGGCGTCTTGCCAGTCTGCGTCTTCGCGAATCGGTCGGCGCCGTACTCGAGCAGTCTCTGTATACACGCAGGCGATCCCTTGACGAGCGCCCAATGCAGCGCGGTGAAGCCCTGCTCGTCGGTCGTGTGGACGCTCGCGCCCCAGCGCAGGAAGAGGTCGACGCATTGCGGGAAGCCCTTGTACGCGGACCACATCAAGGCCGTGTGCCCGTAGCTGTCGAGGACGTCGACGGGGATGCCCTGGTGGAGGAGGAGGACGAGCAGCAGCGTGTTGCCGTTGAAGGTCGAGATATGGAGGGTGTTGTAGCCTTGGGCGTCGGTGATGAGGGGGTCGGCGCCATGCTGGAGGAGGAGGTTGACGGTGTAGTAGTGACATCTCTGGGCGGCCCACTGGAGGGGAGTGGCTACTGACTCTCCGCCCTTCCTGTTGATCTCGGCGCCGTTGTCGATGAGGAACTTGCACATGGCATACTGGTTGTTGATTGCTGCCCACTAGGAGCCGTTAGCGCCATGTGATGCGGTCAAAGGTGGTACAAAGAGTGGACGCTGGGAGGCTGCATGGAAACGTACATGGAGGGGGGTGATGCCCTCGTCGTCTGAGAAAGTCGCATCGTACTCGCCGGCCTCAAAGAGCTTCTCCATGGCTGGGACGTCTCCGACTCTGGCAATCTGCATGATGTCGTTCTCCGCGTTTGGCGCATCGCCGCCCATGTTTCCCATCTCGACCTCGTTGTTTAATGTCGGCGCGACGGCACTGGTCTTGTTGGCGGGCTGGTTTGGGGCGACAGAGGCAGCTGCGGCGCCGCCTCCTGGTGTCGTTGACTTGTCCATCGAGGTCGGGGGCCAAGCTTGGCGCGATTGTGTGGTTGTGGGCTCGGAAGGACGGGGGAGATTATCGAAGGAGTGGACGCTGGTTTATGCGACGGGAGGACGGGGGGAGGTATCTATTCGGCAGACGGAAGCTTTTCGGATCGATCTTAGCGTCGCATTGCTCGTTAAGGTTGATGGTCCAGGCGACGACGGTAGTAAGAAAAAAGATACAAGGCCAGGGGTCTCGAAGGTGGGAATAAAAAAGAGACACAACACAAGACGCACAACGGTCGAGGCGAAAAGAACCGACGGAGCGGAAAAGGCACCGAAGCCAAGGGGACGAAATTGCGTGTCGTCAGCTCCAGCACTTCACTCGGCAGCAGCGTTGAAGACTGGGGGCGCTTTCCACTAAGAAAGAGGTCAGAAGGAGATCGCCGGGGACCCTCCCCCTAAATCGGACTAGCGAGGCTGAGCTGACAAAGGAGGCGACCCACCCGTCACCTGCCGTCGTAGCCGTGATTGGATGGAAGGGTGACAGCGCCCCAAAGCTTGGCATCGGTCACGCATGAGGCCCCTGGTTGGTCGGGTCCCTCGGCCACCCTCAGCCTCGTCTCTCAGGCGCGCGACTGTGGCTGGAGAAGACAGCTCAACGGGTCTAACCGAAAAGGGGAAGAGAGACAGCTCCACCAGACAGACGCCTTCACTCCACTGACGGCATGGCATTGGCATGGACGCGATTCCTTCTGGAAATCTGTCAACGACCACGACTAAAACATCGTCAATCTTCCCCCAACAGTCGGCCGTTCGCGCGCCTCGTACTCGATACGATCCCTCCTCCCAACGCCTCCTGTCCCCAGAGGCCAAACGACCGCAATCATGGCAGCCAACACGGGCTCCTTCGTCGAGTTCTTCGAACACATCATGACGCCCTCCGCCCCCGTCATCCTCATCGGCGTCGCCATCGTCCTCCTCTTCCCCATCCTGCTGCACTTCATCCTCGTCAAGTCGACGCCCTACACCACCCTCCCCTCCGTGCTCCTCCTCGGCCCCTCCGGCGCCGGCAAGACCGCCCTCCTCACCCTCTTCGAGCGCGGCGACACCCCCGCGGCGACCCACACCTCCCAGCGCCCCAAGACCGTCGAGCTCACGGCCTCCCGCGACAGCAAGACCAAGACCAGCTTCCGCAACCACGACGACACCAGCGGCACCCACACCAAGTTCCTCCTCGTCGACACCCCCGGCCACGGCAAGCTGCGCAACTTCGCCATGGCGAAGCTCGCCGGCAGCGCCAACGACAAGTCCAAGCTCAAGTCCATCGTCTACATGGTCGACGCCGCCGCCATCAGCGAGCAGGACGTCCTTGCCCCGTCTGCCAGCTACCTCTACGACGTCCTACTTGGTCTGCAGAAGCGCGCCTCCTCGAGCAAGACATCCAAGCCCCCTGCGCCGATCCCCGTCCTGGTGGCTGCGAACAAGGTCGATCTGTTCACTGCGCTGCCCGGCGCGCTTGTTAAGACGAGTCTCGAGGCGGAAATCACCCGCATCCGCGCTTCGCGCAGCAAGGGTCTGTTGGATTCTGGCGTTGGTATTGATGATATTGGTTCTGAGGAGCACGACGACTGGCTGGGCGCATACGGCACCGAGAAGTTCACCTTTGACCAGCTCCGCGAGTTCGATGTTGAGGTCGACGTTGTCGCGGGCAACGTGTCCGGAAGCGGTCCCGGGGCCGACAAGTGGTGGTCATGGATCGCCGAGCGGGTATAATAATCATCGCCGAGAGTGGCGTATAATAATACAATTACATGATTTTGAGCAATACTAGCGTCTTCCAAAAATGTGACAACCGTGATACGGAGCAAAAAAAGCTGTGTTCAAAAATGCGCATACTGTTATTCTATCCATTGATCAGGCTATCCATTGATCAGGCTGCCCTGTTCTATATAGATGTTGAGTCTACCCATCCGAGACTTCCAAGCCAATGCTGCCAAACCGGGGTCAGTTGATGCGACCCAAGATTCGCCCCTGCCGCCGCGATGCTCGCTTCCAAACGCCGTTGATAAAAGCAAAATCCCATCATCTCTCCTCGTGTATCTTTTGCCCCACTCTATCAAATCCAATTCATCATCATGAAGAGGAAAAAAATAACATCTACGCCTTCTTGTTCACAACCCAGGTGAGCAGGTCGACCTTGGTAACAACCGCCACAGGCTTCGACAGCGCCTTGTTGCCCTCGCCCTTCTCGGTAACCACCGCCGCACTGTTCCACTCGAGGAATTTGCTGAGCGTCGACAGCGGCGTGTCGAGCGTGATCTCGACAAACTTGCGCTTCTTGCCCTTCTCCTTGGCCTCGCCGCCGGCGATCTCTCTGGGATCCGTGACGACCTCGTCCAGGCGGCCAAAGTCGAACATGACGTCGCTGACGGGGCTGCTCGCGGACGCACGGCCGGAGGACACGTAGCTGAGCAGGTTGCCGAGCGTGACCAGACCAACGAGCTTGTTGCCCGTCGCAGAGAGCACGGGGAGCTGGTCGAAGCCCTTGTCGCGCATGATCTCGGACGCCTCGGAGACGGGGCTGGACGCGGAGACAGTCATGACGGGCTTCAAGCGCAGCGCGCGGATCGTCGCGCCGTGGTAAGGATCCGTCGTCTCGAGCTTGTTCGACGACGCCTGCGTCTCGAGGCCGTTGACCTCGGGAAGCAGGTCGTTCGCGGCCAGCCAGTCGTCGTCGGCGAACTTGGAGAGGTAGCTGCGGATGCTGTCGGGCAGGACGACAACAACAGTATCGCCCTTGCCGAGGCCGAGGTCCTTGACGGCGCGGACCATGGCCGCCATCGCGGAGCCGGAGCTGCCGCCAACCAGCAGACCCTCCTCAGCGATCAGGCGGCGCGCGAGCTGGAACGACTCGCGGTCCTCGGTCTTGTACCACTTGTCGACGATCTCGCGGTCCAGCACGTCCGGGATGAAGTCGTAGCCGATGCCCTCGACCTTGTAGCCCTCGTTCACGTGCTCCTGGTTGAGCGACTCGGGCAGCGCGAGGATGCTGCCGTGGGGGTCTGCGGCGACGACCTTGATGTTCTTGTTGTGCTTCTTGAGGCCGCGGGCGATGCCGGTGATGGTGCCGCCGGTGCCGGCGCCGGCGACGACGGCGGTGATGGCGCCGTTGGTCTGGTTCCAGATCTCCTCGGCGGTGCCGAACTCGTGGGCGAGCGGGTTGTCGAGGTTGCCGTACTGGTCGAGGATGTGGGCGTTGGGGATCTCCTTCTCGAGGCGGCGGGCGACGCCGATGTGCGACTCGGGGCTGTCCCAGGCGGCCTGGGTCGGGGTGCGAATGATGGTGGCGCCGAGGGCCTTGAGGACGGAGACTTTCTCGGCGGACATCTTCTCGGGGAGGGTGATGATGGTCTTGTAGCCCTTGATGGCGCCGACGAGCGCCAGGCCGATACCACTGGAGAAAGATGTGTTAGCTTTGGAGAGTCAGAGGGAGGGCAATGCTGCGCAGACGTACGTGTTACCGCTGGTGGGCTCGATGAGGGTGTCGCCGGGCTTGATGCGGCCGCTCTTCTCGGCCTCCTCGATCATGCGCAGGGCTATTCTGTCCTTGACGCTGCCGCCGGCGTTGAAGAGCTCGACCTTGGCGTACACCTCGGCCTCGATTCCCAAGCTCTGGGGGATCTTGTTCAGACGAACGAGCGGCGTGTTGCCAATCAGCTCAGTCGCCGACTGGGCGGTGACGGCCACCCTGGTGGCGTTGATGGACTTGATGTCGCCCATGATTGCGGATTGAGGGATCGTGGGTATTCGGGATGGTTGTTTAGGGTATGAAAGAAAGAAAGTCGCAACAGAGGAAGAGATAGAAAAGAAGAAAAAGAAGAATACTTTCTCAGCCCACGGACGTAGGTCTGACGAAGCCAAAAAAGAGAAACGCAATCCTTGTGGTGGGATGGTGCGAGAATGAAAAATGACCCCGCCAACGCCGAAGATATCCGCCCACCTGCCTCAACCGCCGTGGCCTCCCAGCGGCCAACCAGCCTGCCACCTGCCGCTTCAGTGCAGCGCGCAACAGCGCTGACGCTCGGCGCAAGACAGGGGCCCCAGCACCGAAAACTCCACACCGCCGCCACCCCCTAGCGGGCAAAGGAATTTTTTCTGAACCGTTGCCCCTCCAAAGGGAGCGCAGCAGCGGGTTCCCATTACCTCATCGCCTGCTACCTTGACGGGCCACGTCCCCCTCGGCGTTCCCCGAGTCGCCGACTGAACTGAGATACGTGGGTGAGAGCTTTTTCTTGACTGTCATGATCCTGGCAACTTTTATCGATTCTCCAGTTGTCAACTCGGCTCAGACTGAACATGAACAGACCGAGATTCGGGTCGAGATTCGGAAAGGTCTGGTTCTTGTGAGGCGACAGCGGGCGCGTTGGCAAAGCAAGGACGAAACTCCCTGTCAACATACAAAGCGCAATTTGACTTTCATGTTGCTCTGCTAGAAATACAAGTTCAATATCCAAAACCATTCATGTCCATTTACGTCAACCTCGTTGAACCTCGTTCACCACAAAAAGATCAAATCAAGAAAATGAAGATTGAGAAGAAAAGCGAGAATCTCATCCGTCTTTTTGAGGAGCGTACCTAAAACCGGTATTGTGTCAAAGGTTTGAATCCATCACTAAAAGTGTTAACCAGACAAAGCAAGGTCTCGTCGGCGAAGTACTGAGCTATCGACTTCATCAATAGAGCTGTACATCTTGCCTTCAAAGGTAACCAACAACACATCAGCTTTCTCGTCCATGTTCTTCGCCATTTTCAGAACAGACCTGCGGTCCATCATGAATTCCTGCTTGACAGACTGCTCCCCCTGATCTCCAATTCCGACAAGCATCCTGGGAACCTCAGCAACACAAACGCCCCCTGCCGATGGCCAGGCCACTGCCGCCCAGCAACGTTCCTCCGACACGGGCGCCGGCTCAAACCCGCCCTCTATCTTGTCCATGACCAGGTCGTCGTGATCAACGGCACCCAGCACGAAACGGAACCGGTCGAGCGTCTCCCATCGCCGGGCCCCGAGACGCAGGAGCCGCCGGCAGAAGTCGTTTTCTGTGGCCTGGTCCTGGTACCGGATCGGATCGTTGACGGATACGTGGGTCGCGAGTGAGAAGTACTTGGGGTCGTTGCGCGAGGCTTCCCAGATCGGGTTGTTGAGGGGTTGCCAGGGCAGTGAGAGAAACTCGAGGTCGACGGCCGAGACGTCTTCGAGAGCAACGACGTTGGCACCGTCGCCTTGGTCGGTGGGGTAACCAAAAACGTGAATTTGAGTCGGCAATATCTCAAAGCGTGGCGCGTTGGGAGATGTATGGTCGGGAGGCGGCGGAGGAGTTGGCAGCGTGCGAGCAGGTCGTGGTGCCATGGTGCAGAGTCACGGAATGTCGTTGGCAGGCTGGCCTGAACGGGAAGATATGCAGGGTGCTGGTTTGACTAGAAGGCCATCACTCGCAGCGTGGCTGGGGAAGAGATAACTTTAATTCAGATGACGTTTGGCAACCAACACCTGGGTGATGCAGGTCCGTGAAAGCTGTTGGAGCGGGGGCAATGCAGGCTTATATCTAAACATAGAAGGGTTACAGAGATTCGTGATGGTTTACTCGTTATGGTGGTGTGGGGTTGAAAGACCGTCCAGCGAATGAAAGCTAGATCTGGAAGTTCAGCAATTGTTTAACCGCCAACGTGCCTGCTTGCTACGAGCATCAGCAGCAGGAGCATAGCAATTCTTGGCGTTGGTGCTCATCAGCTTTGGGGGTAGTTGGAGGCCATTCACTCCGAACTGCATACTTCAAACACGAAGTATCGCAACCTGGGGGCAAACCTTCATCAAGCATGATCATCAGCTGAGGAGGCCGAAGCCGGATTTAACAACGAGCAGCGTTGGCGCCCCGTTGCATTGCCTTCAGGTCCTGCGGCACGATGTCTCCCTACCTAGTTCCAAGAACTCATCCTACACTGAAAGCCTGAAGCGGTTGTGTAGATGAACATGGATCACATAGTAGAACCCCCAAATTTCTGATGCAATGCATTGGAAAACTCAACACGCAATTGATGAGGGCAGTGGCGGCGGTATGCAGCTGTCGTTCGATTGTCGAGAGTCACTATGGGGGCTACAGTCGTTGAGGGAATGTTATGTGTTGGTGCTAGAAAGAGCCGTGATGGGATAAGCTGATCAAACGGCGTGTGTGTAGCCCATGTTTCTATAAGAGCAGCTGGCATCATAATCACCCAGGGTCATCAGCCATCACAACAACGCAAGCCATTCCACTTCTCAAACCTAGCAGTCAATATGCTCTCCCAGTCTTCCGTTGCCCTTCTGGCCTTTCTCTTTGTGTCTCCGGGGTCGGCCGCCGTGTCTTGGAATTTTAGACGGGATACCTCCGGGCCGTCCGTTTGGGATTATTCTCCCAACTTTTCCAATGACACCTTTCCGCCTTGGCCTCCCCTGGAAGACGACTCTGGCAAGCGTATTGATGTGGCGAACCTCCGAGGAACCCGCCTCTTTGGGTGGGAGGGATGTACCGCGGAAGACGCTAACAAGATCAAGGAAGCTTGGGAAGATCGCTGGAACCTCGTCAAAGACGACGACATCAAGAAGAACATCAACTGGAAGGGTCAAGCGGCTGAGGAGTTTTGGGGACCTCCGACCAAGGTACCTGATTACAGGAAGCAGCAGATACAACGTGGGTGTTCCAGATGCTTTCCTTTGATAGTCTGAAAGTTTCGTTTGCCAGTTTCTTACTTGCTTTCCTAGATATCTACGCCAACGTTGAGCAGATGTGGTCGTACTGGTGGGCATGGGAGCCGCCTTGGCTATCTTGGAGACGACTCTACATCGAGGTGAGCCCAGAGTTGGCTTTATATCGTCACTAAATAATGCTAATATCCCCTGTTAAAGGTGACTTGCAGTGGAGGCAACGGCAAAGGTGACCCAGACAACTTCTGTGGCGACAGAGAAGATCCGAACAAGCAGCCTCCCCCACCTCAGTGCCCACCCGGCAACGACGGTTCTCCGGGGCAGGAGCTCGAAGAAGAGCAGGAGCGGATGCACGCCTTCAGCACGAACCCCAGCAGAAAGAACGGTCTCACCTACAGCCGAATCACATTCTGCAACTTGTTCTTCAACATGCGGTCCATGTCCGAGGCCAAAACCCATGCCATGCGGCAGAGCCCCACCAACCAACGGAACCTCGAGTTCTGGGAGAACCGCGCCCGAGTCTTCCTCCACGAGACAACACATCTAGAGTATTTCATGGAGACACCGAAGAAGGCGGATTATGTTCGTGATCTCAAGATGAGCATCAAGAACGTTGCGGTGGACCCGTTCGCGTATGGTCCCTATTACGCCAGGATTCTGAGGAATTGGAACAAGAACCCTGGGTACTACACACAAAAAAATGGTCAGTGTCTCATGCCTTTGTGGCGGGCTTTCAAACTTCACCACATCAGGATTTCCTGATTGCAGGATCCACCTTATTCATGTAAGGACCTGATACAATATTTCAGAAGCTAACATGCTGCATTACAGCCGACACCTACGCTTGGTACGCCGTCGCGATCTGGGTCCAAAAGCTGATTAACACGTGAGCATCACCTATCGCCCCAGCTCGAAGCGGCTCCGCGCCCGAATCATATGTCTCTAACACGGTTTAGTTATCCAAACCTACCGGCGGCAGGGAGCAAGCGTCCCAAAGCTGCCCCACGAGATGAAGACGGCAACTCTCTCAACTCTATCGACACCGAGCCTGAAGAAGATCCTGCCCTCGCCAGCGTGGCAGAAATAGAGCACGAGGGCGACCCCGACTTCAAGATCCCAGGCTGCGCAGACAAGTTCCATGTAGCCGACGAGAACCCTTCACCGCCGTATACTGCAGAGTGTTCAGCGGATCCTGGAGCTGTACCGTACAACGTATTTGCGGGCCAAGGCGGCAGCATCTTTGGCGGGTTCTGTGATGGAATCGACACGACTAAGAATCTCAAGACTACAGTCGACGCGTCCGGGAAGGTCATCAAGCGCACACCTCCTCCAAACCCGACAACATGGAAGAACTACAAGTTCCATCTCGAGTACGCAGCAGGGGCGGGTAGAGGCTGCAAGAAGACCTGCAACGATGCTTTCCAGTCCCTCAAGGCGGCCTGCGGAAGCAAAGGAGGTGAACATGTCCACTTATAGAACCCAGAGGCCGAGTGCTGATTTGAACAGGTCAATCGAATGAAATGTCCACAACCGGATCCATTAACGTCGGATGCGGCACGTATTCCTACGCGATCGAGAAATTCGACCACAAGCCCGATCCAGCTTCGACAGCCCCCTTTACGCTACAAGAGCGTGTCTGCTTCGACAAAGACGCCTTTGGCAAACACGGCGACGTCCACGAACTCGATCAAAGATTCTTCACCGGCATTGCCTGCGGCGGGACTGCGGACAAGGTGATCAAGAAGGGGGTCAGAGGGGCCCAAGTGACCTATCGAGGCAACGTCAACAATGTTCCGTATACCTACAACATCTTCTGGAAGGACGGCTGCGAGACGGATGTTGATGAGGTGAATGCGGGGACTCCTCTAGGACAAACTGGAGAGGGTGTGACTTGCACGCAATTTATGATCGACAATTACAAGAAATGTAAGTTTCGTTTTCGAACACAGGACCGATACCAGTACTAACTTGCCAAGGCGACAACGGAGGAATTGGGGGCACTATCCAAGCAGGATGTGTCGTCTACGAATTCAAGGCAAGCGAAAATTAACAAATTGACTTGGACTGCTTATGATATTTCAAACCTGGTATTGGTATCAATCATGTCGTTTGTATCGCGCTTGGAAGTGTTGCGTTGACTTAGCAATTGTGTATCTTGATTGCGCGTCGGTCGGGAAGAGAAATATTTCATTGAGTTCTTTCGGTTATTCTTGAATTACTATATTGCGGCGCCTCCTTTACTACTGCCATCATGACGAGGCACGGAGTGTTCGGCCGAAGACCGGACGAATGGTCAGCGTGGCGCAAGCCACCATTCAAGATTATCACCACCATGATACACTCATCCGTCCGTGTTGGTCCGCAGAGTATGTGTGGAGTTAGTACAAATAGAATGAGCTCGTTGTAATGAGTTCGCTAGTATCATCTCACTCAATTACAAGCTGTGACAGGCTTCTCGCTTCTATCTCATTACTTGGTAACCTCAATCGGACTCCTCTCAACTCCACTGAATATGTCTCAAAACAGTACCTCGCACAAGAAAAGCATTGTCATCCTCGGCGGATCATATGGCGGCGTGTCAACGGCTCATTATCTCCTCCGACATGTTATTCCTCATTTAGCGGTTGAGGACGGATTCCAGGTTGTTCTGGTCAGCAGTTCGTCCCATGTCATGTGCCGTCCCGCATGTCCGCGCGCTTTGATATCGGACGACATGTTTCCCCAGGACAAACTATTCGTCGACATTGCGACGGCGTTCCGGCAATATCCTGTCGACAAGTTTCATTTCGTGTGCGCAACTGCGACAGCCCTGGATCATGTCAACCGTACAATCTCTGTATCTCTGGCTGGGGACAAGGGCGTTGAAACAATCGACTTCGAGGCTTTGGTCATCGCGACGGGTGCATCCACACCCTCTCCACTTCTGGGACTCAACGGCAGCTACGAAGGTCTGCGGCAGAGCTGGGAGGACTTTCGGAAGGCTCTACCGCAAGCGAAGACTATCGTCATTGCAGGAGGCGGCCCGGCTGGAGTCGAAACTGCAGGAGAGCTGGGGGAGTATCTCAATGGTCGAGCGGGCCTCTTCAATTCGACACCGGAGAAGCCGAAGGTGGCTATCACGCTTGTCACGGCCGGGTCCAAGATTCTTCCCGCATTACGCCTGGCATTGGGTCAGAAGGCTGAGCGATACCTGGAACAAGTCGGCGTTACTGTGATCAAGAACACTCGCGTTGATGGTGTTGTCCCAAACGAAGCGGGAGTTGAGGACGTCGGAATGTCTGCGACCATCAACCTTTCAAATGGCCAGATCCTCAGCGCGGACCTGTACATCCCAGCAACAGGCACTCGCCCAAACACCTCGTTCATCAATCCCTCGCTACTCACCTCTGATGGGCGCGTCGAGACGAACCCGTCAACTCTCAGAGTCGACAAAGCGGGGTCGCACGTCTACGCCATCGGCGATGTGTCGTCGTATGCTCGGCCGGCGGTCCACAATATCCTCGGCGCAGTCCCGGTTCTTTGCGCCAACATCAAGCGGGACTTGCTGCTTGCTTCGGGGAAGACGGATGCGGCAGCCATGGATGACCGAGTGTTCAAAGAAGATCTGAGAGAAACGCAGATGGTGCCGATTGGGAAGAGTAAAGGCGTCGGCGCGGCGATGGGATGGCGTTTGCCGGGGTTCTTGGTGTGGTTGATCAAGGGCCGAGACTATTGGTTGTGGACTACGACGAAGCTTTGGGGTGGTGAACAGTGGGCTAAAGAGTCATAAATGTAAGATTGCTTTTCTTCTGTCTTTTTGGTTTCTTGATGGCACTGGAATCTTGATAACTGTTTACCGCTCCTATGTCACCAGGTGAGTTTTGGATAGCCCACCGTGCTGGCTGCCATGTGTCGCAGGCCGAGGCTGAGACAAAGTGCTCGTACCTGCGGACACGTGAATGAGCTCACGAACGAAATGTGATCTGGCAATATTTGTTTTATTAGAAAAAAGCCAGAACGATTCACCTTCCATTCTGGGGAAGCAAGAGTTACATATTGTCGTAAATGTAAATGCATGACCGCGACGCTGTGTGACCCGACTATTCCCAAGTCCTTTTAGCTGCAACGTCACAGTTGAGAGCCCGCCATTAGCCGCAGGCATAGCTCAATTTAGACTTGCACCCTGAGGTGTTGAGTGATCGAGGGTGCATCGCTGAACCAGGCTCCACTTACAGCTTACCTTGTTCATTCCTCTTGTTCTAAGGATCCACTTGGTCATCATTAAAGCGCCAACGAAAGTGAGCGGCCGTCGGCGGAATAAGTATCCCAACAGGAATGCAGTATGGAGATGGAACGTTCATAAGGCTGGGCTGCTAAGGTATGGTTGCCAAGTGCTGCGGAGACAATTGTTTGCTGGCTTGCATAGTATATATAGTCTTGGGCTCTCCACTAGAAAAGTCTCAATGCGATACAAAAACTCCTAATTGGATGAAGTAAACATTCCAAGATAGAATTGCCACTTCCATGCAATCAGGCTGCGTTACTTGCAGTCTGACGTGAGATCTATTGACCCGCCAAAATTGTAAGGCAGACCAATCCGATCAGATAACATATGCAGTAGCAGTGATGGATCGCGGATTTACAAATTGGAAAGGATCATCGGGCGAATATGCTACCATCATCTCTGTCAATTTATACGTTGTCTGAGCTGAGCAGTGTTGCGTGTTTTATTTATGCATAAGGTAGCTCCTCAGAAACAACCACGCAAAGTATTTAAGCACGCTGTACCTCCGCTCCAGAAGGGCTTCCTCAGCCTCTCACAAGTCACTTTCAAATCAACCTTGCCCCTTGATTATAAGCCTCATCACCTCATTTTTGTCCTTCCCCGTCAAAATGGTCAAGTTCACCGCCTCTATTGCCGCTCTGGCTCTGGCTGTCGCTGTCGCTGTCACAGCCGCACCGGCCCCCGTATCCCAGACGACCTTCTCCTTTGCGGAATGGGTCGAAGATATCATCGCCAATCCTGAAACAGCTCTGAGTCCCGACGACGCAGTTGCGGCAGCTAACGCTGCTGAGATCGTCTCCTCTTCCGGCGGCCTCACTAAGAGAGCCTGGTGTCAGGCACATTTCCCAGATGCTCCGGTATAAATCTCCAGACTCCCCAATCCAAGTTTCATGCTGACTTGACGGTGTTGTTTGCAGGCGGCAGACGCTGCGGCATGTCTGGACGATCTCGCCAGAAAGGGCGCCCAGGGTATCATGTGCGGTTCGGCTGATAATGAATACGCCCTTCAGATGTGTCGCATCCGTGGCGCCCAAGTTGTGGCCAGCAAGGGCGCGAACATCGGACCAACGTCAGCCAATTGGTAAGCAGCGAATCTTTAGCGGGCACAGGCGTTTCTCTACCAATCTTTTGGTTACAGTAAGGAACATTGACTGACACTTATGCAGCAACGACGTTGCTCGCACCGGAGGTCTCATTTTCGACAGCTGTTGGCGTGCTGATAACACCGTGAAGGGAAGCCAGGCTTGCATCAACGAACCAAGGATGTCGATCAACATTGCGGGTGTCTGATGTAAGCCTAGCGTCCCTTGACGGACGTTAACTTCGAACAGCACGACCAGCTTTTGTCTAGATGGGTTATCTTATCATCATTAACTACACTATGCAAATATTCGTTGACATATAAACTTTTTCTAAGCTTTCTGATTATTCTCTTGTTATATTGTTGGATGTTGCGGTGCTTTCCGCTGCAGCTGGCGGGCATAAGACTATTTCCGTGTTGTGTTCAGGCGAACCTGGGGCTCGGTGGCTGTGGAGATTCCTGCCCGCAGTCCTTTCCGCGGAAAAAGTCTTAAAATTTAAGGTTGTTTTTTGAGGTTGGAAATTTCGTTTGTTATGATCTACGCTGGCCTAGAGATATTTACCCGAATAATTGGTATTTACGAACGCTTCGTATGGGCTAGTGTGGGGTCCCCTCGCTTTCGCCGAGAAATGCGTCGGTGACAGTGTGAGTGAGATTGGTTCCATTAAAAGGGCTGAAGGGATGACTCGAGTAGCGTATTGCCGTACGGACCCTGGAAGGTCTCCGCATCCGCATCCGTATCGCTCCCAGAAGCCCGAAGAAACTGCTTGTTCCCAGATTTTTCTAGACTCATCCAGAGATCCCGAAAAATTGCATGCAAGTCACTGCAGGTGATGTCAATGACGGAGGCTCTTCCGCAAGGCCTCGGGAGAACCGGACACAAAACAGGGCAGTCTCGGCAGGTCCATCGGGGTCGGAAGACTCGCACCTTCCCGCGTAAAGGCCGTCGTACTTGTCCGCGTATCTGGTGACGGCAGGGATCGCCAAGGCGCTAAACCATCAAAAGGCAGGGTCTCACAGCCATCACCCCTTCCGCTTCCGTCACCTCGTCAGGCACCTAATTAAAGTTTTCCCACTTCCACGACGGCCGCATCAAAAGAATCTCCTTTCCCGTCCTCGCCGACTTCACTTCATCAACCTACGCGACTCCTAGTACCTATCGATTGAACGTCATCCATCGCTGCATTGCAGTCACGAATGACACGACGTTGACGATTGCTGCCGACACATTGCATTGATACACGCCACCCACAGCCTCCGTCCGACGTCGCCCGCAATGGCCGATCCACCCGCCGCCAACGACGGCATCGTCGGCCGCGTCCGGGGTGCTTCGCTTTCCATCATGAATGCCAACCCCCAGCTCGGAATGTGGCAGGCCGCTGGAACTGCCATCGCACAGGCACCGAACCTCACGGAATTGCGCGACGAGAACTCTGGCGGTGACAACATCGCTTTCAATTCCCAGGGTCACTCAGCCCGTTTTGCGAGACAGGAGCGCGACGGCGAGCTTGCCCTTGTGAGGTCATCGACAAGGACCGGATCCATTGCCACTGAGGGACAGCCTGCATTCAAAAGTGTTTTCAAGGATGGTGATAAGCCAGATGAGAGACATGAGGGAGAAGCCGACGAGGCGAGGGTTCTCATGGGGGGCGACCAAGCTAACGGCAGCCCCGACCCAAGGCAGCAATTTCAAAGACGCCAAAGTCTGTATGAGAAGCACATGGCCAAGGAGAAGGCTCCATGGCAAACGACCGTCGTCAATGGCTTGAAGGCTTTTTGGAAGTTTTTCCTGACACCATCGGGCTTCATCATCACCATCTACTGCTTGAACATCGTGGTACGTTCTCACGTCATCTTCTCATCGATGCAGCCGGCTAACTCACTCACAGGCTTGGGGCGTACGTTTCACTCACAAGACCCAATCTCATCGCAACTCACTAACAACTCACAGGCTATGCTCTTCTTCCTCCTCATCAACGCTGCTCCCGCCATGAATTACCCTTCCGCCGACGACAATAATTCACCCCGCAAAAAGTGGTTAGAGATCGACAGTCAGATCCTCAACGCTCTCTTCTGCGTCACGGGTTTCGGTCTCGCGCCATGGCGTTTTCGAGACTTGTATTGGTTCATCCGTGCGACGAATTTCAAGGATCGCGAAGCCATGCGGAGACTAGCTGCGCAAAATAAGGGCTGGTTCCGACCACCAGCGTGGACTTTCGAGGACGAGAAAGGCCGCACGCCGACTTTCACGAACCAAACAGCACCACCAACAGCACTTTGGAAGCTTGGTTTCACGATCTGGATGATGGTACTCAATACGCTGCTGCAAGCTGTGCTGTGCTACTTCATGTGGGGTTACAACCGCATCGACCGTCCCGTGAGTGTTTCCCAGACGATTTGGCTCGCTCACCCAATGTATCTGAGCTTTCTCCATGAGAGCTGAGTGAACTAACCACCGTCTTAGTCATGGGCCACTGGCACCTTTATTGGACTTGGCTGCGGTGTCGCTATGATGGCAGGCGTCATGTCGTGGTGGGAAGGCCGGAAGGTGAAGAAGATTGAAGGCCCGCAGGTCGAGGTTGTTGAGGAAGTATGATGCGGCTGTCACACCATCCGCGGATGTTGTCGTCATAGGTTAGGACGATTCGACAACAGGATAGAGCTTTGTTAACGCGAGGGCTTGGCGTTTGGAGTTTCATCAGAATCCATACAACAACAGTAGAAGCAGGCGCCTTCATTGGTGCTGAGAACTGTCATAGAACACTAATCATATTCGTAGAAACAGTGATAATGAGTATCTGGCTCACTATCATTTTCGTACATGGTGCATATTGTGGCTGAAAGGCTCAAACCTTTCAACCCTTTCATTCTTTGCATTAACGTGCTGTGTATGAGTGGAGAAGTGCATACACATGCAAGATAGAGGCCGCTGGATGAGAAGCCAGACCAGCCCACTAGCGAACTCGCTTGATTACTGAGGTATCGATGCATTCTGATGCAGTTGTGGTGATGCGGGCTGGTAGTTCTCGGTTCGCGTGATGTTGCAGGCTTTCATGGGACTGCGGTTCCACGTCCAATGTCTTATTGCTGTAGTCCAAACACCTCAGACGGCGTTGCTTCCTGTTTTGTTTTGATCATCATCGTAGTGGACACGAGCGTGGTTCTCCATTGAGTGCAGAACCCAAAGGTCATGAAACTATTGGACCAGAACCGGCAGTCTGCAAATACGATCCATCACGTGGAACCGCTCATCTAGTAACAACAACGAACACGTATATTCTTTTCAGACCACTTGAATTGAAGCAGATGGGGTTCCAATTTTCATTCACATGCAACCGTGAGATTGTACGTGAACATGCTGACATTCTCGGTCCTTTCCAGTAATGAGTAGTCTGCCGGCATGTGTGTTAGGGTGGACGGGAAGCACGGGAACATAGTACGCAACTGAGTGTCCGCTTTCTTAAGAGGGTGTCTTGCACCATACATCCGGTTCAAGAACTTCAATTAGGATGAACTGCCACCAAGAGTGGGTGTGTATCAACCGAGGGGCCGAGAAGAGAAATTGCAATCACACAGGTGCCAATATGTCGCCGGATTAATCGAATTCTCAACACCGGGTGTATCATGTGCATCTGGTGCTTCCCAAAAGTCCGGCACCTGGTCAGTAGGAATGGCAATGTGGCATCTCGCGAAGTGCCGTCTTGGAGGATCGACCCGTACGCCAAGTTCTGATGCCAAGCTCATACGCCGTTCCACCTGCTGAAACGAAACTCATATTGACTTGGAGCATCGCCTCATTCCGGACAAATATGAATCGTGCTTGCCGTGTTTTCAGTATCAAGAATCGAGAAGCGCGGGGACGACTGGCTCATGGAACTTTCCTCGCCAGTCTGGATTCTGATACCGCGAGACTGCACAGCGGACATTTGCGGCATTAGGAATTCTCATCTTTGCCAAGAAAACTCACAGCCTGACATCCCGCACCCGCCGGCCGAGCAGACGGCGATGTTCGCGTCGCATCGCGGGTGCCTCGTCGTCGGAACGCGCGATAATTGGACCCTAATTCTCGGCGCGGCAGCCCCAGCCGAAACCAAGGCCCAAAACCATAAACAACGCCGTTTTCTTCAGACGATGGCGACGCCTCCAGTCCTACGCTGACCATCTGACAATGCTGTCTGCGCTGCTGCGATGTGTTGTCTGATCCGAACTTTCCGTGACAAATTATGCACAACCGATTGCGACCACGAGGGCAGATACACTACCTGATGGTTCCCGTTTGGGGGAGGAGGTTATGTTTATCGTTAAAGGACTGGACGAAGGACCCTTGCTGCCGCGAACTTTGTGCGAGCTGCCGCCCGAGAGCGGTCCAGTCGGGTGCGTCTCCTTGTTTCGAGGCGCTTCGGCCGCTGATCGACGCTGCCGATATGCCAACGCAGCTACATGAACTCACCGCTCGGCCGCTGCCAGACGGACTATCTGGCAGCGGCACCCTTGATATGCACCCGTCCTCGGGAAGGGAGAATCACGCCGTTTGCTCCTCCAAGATTAGAGTGTTGCCGCAGCACGCACCCGTCGCACTACAGCCGGACCATCGACGGAGCAGGTCGAGCCGGGAGGGGGCTCTGGGGTACGGGCAGAGTGCGAACTGGGTTGGGTTTATTTTAGAGTTTATCCTCCGATCTTGGCCTTGGGTGCTGTCGATCCGGAGTGATCCGTGGGCTGGGTTGTGTCGATGCGCCCACCCGGCGGAGATATGGGAGGGCCGTCTGGTCCGTGGATTCCCTAATTATATCGCGGGAGCCAAAAAGCCAAGCCTGGAAATCGAGCCTCAGCTGCCAAGACCCCGAATCGAACTCTTTATTGGAAAACGACTGCCGCGCCCCGCTAGACTAGAAGATGAGGGTTTTCATGCTGGAAGAGTATGATCGTGAACATGCTCTGTTGGTGATCCGGGCAAGCCGACGAGGCAGACACGTAGCGCAATTCTCTCTTGGCTTCATCAGTAGGCTTAGAACTTTGCGTCGTAAGTGAGGCTTTCCAGCAGGCCAAGGCGCAGAAGTCTCCCGCCGGCAACCACACGCTCCAGTGATGTCACGGAACCCGCCAGTCGCTCCGACTGGGGAATGGTGCCGCTCTCTTCAAACGCGAACAAAATTCCAGATGCGATCTTGTTGCGCTTTTGCGACAAAATAACCCCGTTCTTCAAGCTTATTCTTCCATCCCGCCTTTAAACGGGGGCTACTGCAAGCTGCACGCTCGTCGGGTATCGACGAACCTCACATTCACCCCAAAATATGCTCATAACCTCGCACGTGTCGCAGGTTGCTGGCCAATTACACGTAGTGCCTTGGCAGGGAAAATAAATCTCTACGACGCGCGCGCGGGGTTGAGGCTGTAAAGACGCATACTTTTCCCCCTAGAGCCTTTGCCCCGTGGTAGCGGTAGGGTTAAGCTTCATCACTGCCGCCGTCTCGAATGCGAAACCGAATAAGGTGGTCCAATCACGTCTGCGGGATCTGATGTCTTGTTTACCCAAACCGGCCAGCTGCGGGCTAGGACGGAAATCATTGGACGAGGCCGAGATCGTGGGCAAACTTCGAGTTCGGGGACTAGAGAGGACGCGTATCTTGGATTTGGCGAGAATTATGCCAAGAGGATCGTGAGCGAGTGATATAAATTGGACTGATTGCTCCAATATCGCTTCTGCTTTTATCGCCCATCATCAGCTCGACAACACATTTCTTAGTAAGCATCACCAACGATACCCAGATAGATCTCCTCAAGGACATCAACAAGTAGGTGCACTATCACTCAACCAAGAATCCTATGCTAACAGTCACACAGTGAAGTTCACCCTTCTCTTCTGGTTTTTCCTCCTCGGAGCTGCCAGCGTGTACGCGAGCACTTGCACTGCCTCGCCTCAAGGAAACCTCGATCGCCGCTCTGAACAAACTTTCGCGCGCCAGGCACAGCGAGAGTGTCGTTCTGCCGGTGGTAGCCCGAAGGGCAACAACAACCGGCCTGCGTGCGATTTCAGAGGCGATCCCCCGAGGAACTTCAACAACAGGAGGTTTCAAGTGACGGTGTCAGACAATGGGCGCAACAGGAACGTGAACGCGAGATGGTCCTGCAGACGCTGATGGCGGGGTTTACACGTTGACGATGAGGAACAATGATGACGACGACGGAGTAAAGGGGATGTCAGCGCACAGAGCCATGGAAATGAGATTGGCAGTAAGGTCTGGAGCAGAGGGCAACGACGATTTTTGGAGTTAGCGAGAGACAGGAAGTTGTCGCACTTTGGCTGGCATTGAAAAGCACGAAGAAGTTGTGTCACAATGGAGCGTGTAGGGGGCATCGGAACAAGTTGATGCATGTTGAGGCTGTGGGTATGGTTGTGGATGTGGATGGTTGTGGATGGGGAAGGATGTGGATGTGGATGAGGAAATAGGTTCTTAAGGATGGCGTGAGAGAGACAATTGTTCTAACACTCGAGTCAATACAAATGTTTCATTTAGACTACAATCGATGTGACTGAGATTGGGACGTGAAGACGCGGATAAGATTTCAGATGTACAAAAGGGAAATTACGTGATGCACCGAGGACCACAACGCTGCTCTCGCCGGTTAAGAAAGCTCTGCAACGGCGCCTACGTTGTAATGCGATAACGAATCGAGTTCAGTTAGTCGGTCTTGAATGGCGTTCTCAAATCCATCGTGAAGAGATGTAGTTGCAGTTACACCAATCGCGGACGAGACCGGCTTGGCCAACAAGCGTTCTGCCGCTAATTCAGCCGCCTGCGCGAGAACGACAGGGGTCGCATTTGCCTAATCCAGCATCCCGGTGGGCAGTTGGCGCAAAATAAGCGACATATCTCAAGCAAACATGCCAACTCGGCGGCGAAGCACAAACAAGTCGGTTGAAAATTCATGTTTGCATCACAGTCGCATCATGTCTTTTCTTCAATTCTCCCTTTGCGCTAATTCTCCAGGGTTCCCAGCTGTTGAATCGACTAGCGCGGGCCGCTAAAAGTGGCCCGTGCCATCGCCACCAAACGTCACTAAGCTTCCTCCGACTTCAAATCCCCGCCACCATCCTCTTCCAAATCAATAACCTCAACATCTCATTTCACATCACCAAAGGCAGAGCAGTCGTTCACGATGAGCTTCTCACAGTTATCCCTGGCTGCGGCCTACGTCGCCTCAACCTACGGCACCTATATCGCCCTCTCGCCTCCAAATCCGCGACCCGCCGACGCCCCTCCGACGACCGACCAAAAGGGCCAACCAATCCGCGACTCAATGCACATGTGGAAGTTCACCCACAACCACTTCGCCAAGTTCATGATCATCCCCTTTGCCCTCCTTTCTTCTCACGCTGCGTCCCTCGCCTACAAATATCCCAACCTGCCGCCAGCCCTGCTCGGTCACGGCGCGCAGAACCTCAACAAAGACCTCATCACATGGTCCCCCTCCACGGCCATCCCGCTTGCGCTGCTCTTCTTCGTTGGCGTCCCACTGCGTCTCATTCCGTACCGCCACCTCGGCAAGAATTTCACGTTCGCGCTGACAAAGCCGAGCGGGCTGCGGACCACGGGGATTTATGCGTACATGCAGCACCCCAGTTACACTGCCGTTGTAGTGCTTGTGCTGTGCAACATTGCCCTGCTTGCGAGATTGGATGGAGTGCTTGGATGCTGGATCCGGCCGGACATGGTGAGGACCTTGACGGGGGTCGAGATTGCGGGCCTGGCTATTGGGGGTTGCTTGTTTTTGACTGGGGTTGGAACGAGAGTCGTGGAGGAGGAGGCCATGTTGAAGGAGGAGTTTAAGGAGGATTGGGTTCGGTGGCATGCGAAGACGGCGAGGTTCATTCCTTGGGTAATTTGAGTGGAGGATGCGGCGTGTTGGGCCATCATCAGGGCGTCCAAGCCTTTAAATATCCGTTGAACGCGACCTTGTCACTCAATCATCATATCCTACTGGACGTTCTCGGATCGAACCCATAAATTACTCAAAACGAAACAATTAGTGGGTGAATGACAATATCTGGCGCAACTGAGTTACAAAAACTAAAAACGAGTTCCCAATAGCCAACACTGAAGGCATCAGACAGAGCTTGCTCCTGGCGGAAGCAATTCGACGCTGCTGCTTTGCGGAGTGACAGTGGTAATCTGGAATAGGCCATTAGCAAAATCAGAGTCCAGTCTCGAGTACCGTGGTATTGTCTGTAGGGAAACAGGCGACATATTGTACGTACCACTCGTTTGCTAGTAATTCCCTCCCACTTCCCGCGAACATAAAAGGTATACTTGCTGTCATCGGCAAGATCATTCAAATCATCCTGGTGTTCTTGTGTGAAACGGTGCCAATCCCAAGGACCAAGGTTATCGTCCGCCTCTTTGCGTAATTCGTCGAGGTGAGTGAAAGTGAAGTTTTTGGTCACACGCTCCGTGTCCTTGTTCTTTTCAAAATAATCTTTCTTGAGGAATGCGCCGCCAGCCCGAACGAATCCGTCCGATAGCTCCAACTTGGGCACCATCTTGTACTTTGCGGTATAGGGCACGGTGCATTTCTGATCGAACCCAAGTTGTGTAACAGTACACCTGTTGAATCATTAGTATGAGGCCGTGCT